>JANJYP010083952.1:0-11464 GCA_024605115.1 Rastrelliger brachysoma | reverse complement strand
CTGGACATGGAGGGCGCCCTGACAGCCAGGGACCAGGTTGGCATTCAGGACTTTGTCCTCCTGGATGAAACCACAGAGCAGGCCTTCCTCAGCAACCTCAAGAAACGTTTCAGCAAGGACCTCATCTATGTGAGTCTGGCAATTTCATCCTGGCCATGTGTGCTCTTTTACAATGAATGTGATGTGTTTTAACTCACTATTTTAGACCTACATTGGCACTTTGATAGTGTCTGTCAACCCCTATAAAGACCTGGATATCTACAGTAAGAAACAGATGGATCTATACATGGGTGTCAACTTTTTTGAGCTTCCANACACACACACACACACACACACACACACACACACACACACACACACACACACACACACACACCTGACTCTTAACACTGATGAGGCACTGATAGTAACTTGAAGTGGGTCAGCCCAGTGTTTTTAGGTTCACCTGATAAATGATGTGCACCTCTACAGCTACGCCTTGGCAGACAATGCCTACCATACCATGCTGTCAGAGTTTAACAATCACTTCATCCTGATCTCTGGTGAGAGTGGAGCAGGGAAGACAGAGGCCTCCAAGAAGATTCTGCAGTATTATGCTGTCAGCTGTCCAAGCACCACTCTACTTAATACTGTCAGGGACAAAATGCTCATGTCCAACCCTGTTCTAGAGGTATGATGATTATTTAATGCTGTATCAACATAATGACTTAAATGGATTATTCTGCATGATGTGGTTGTGTTTCCTTTCAGGCTTTTGGGAATGCCAAAACACTGAAAAATGACAACTCAAGTCGATTTGGGAAGTATATGGACATTCAGTTTAACGGTGAGGTAAGCATTTGCGGCCATATTCACAGATATGCTCTTAAAATCTTTAAGCCTTTAGCTTATACTTTAGAAAACAGTAAAAGGAATATACAAAAAGGTGAAAATGTATTGCATAAAAGGGCTGATTCTTTCCTGCAACAATTTCAATTCCTTACAAAAATAAGGACAAAATTACAACATGACATAAAAGAAATCAAAAGAAATTGCAGCAACAAATACCAATTATCCTCTTTTTTTTTTTTACACCTGAACAATAACTTTCAAAAAGAAAATATTTTATCCTAAGAAGGTTTTTAAATTCTGGCCATTAGACCATAGGCTATGTTCTTTCTACAAGTTGTAGAGCTGCTGTCTTTAGGATCATGCTGCCCATAGGGGGATGCTGTTGGAGGACATATCCTGAACTACTTGTTGGAGAAATCGAGGGTTGTGCATCAGAATCATGGGGAGAGAAACTTCCACATTTTCTACCAGTTGGTGGAAGGAGGAGAGGAAGATCTGCTGCGCCAGCTGGGCCTAGAGAGAGACAGTCAGCATTACAACTATCTAACGCAAGTCTGTGCAACTCAGTGACTGTGTTAGGACTTATATTTTATTTGTAGACAGTTTACACTTACAATCTGTCACTGTGTTTACTCACCCTGACAGGGAGAGTGTGCCATCATGCCTTCTATTAATGACAAAAATGACTGGAAAACTGTCAAAAATGCTCTGCAAGTCATCAACATTGACGAGATCAACACTAATGTAAGTTAGGTGTTGTTGCTGATACTCTGAAAGCATTTATTCTTGTCTGCTGCTTTTGCTGACAAATGTTTATTCTGTGCAGCACTTGTTTGGGATTGTTGCAAGTGTTCTCCACTTAGGAAATGTCCAGTTTGACTCTGACAGTAAAGGCCATGCTGTCCTGAACAACAATGCAGAGTTGCGCTGGGTCTCAAATGTAAGAAAATAATCTAAAGAGCTCTCCAGATATTCAGGATTATTACAGGAAGTCAAAGAACAAATATATTGATGCAATTTTTCCTTGCAGTTGCTAGGAGTTGATGCTCACAGGCTACAAGAAGGACTAACATACAGAAAAATTGAAGCCAAAAGGGATCAGGTGCAAGCAGTTTTAAATACCATTGAGTTTGTTTTACTATTCAAATATGCCATGTAACTATCATAACTATTGTATCACTGCAAAGGTCCTCAGCCCATTCACAATTGATCACGCCATCTATGCCAGAGATGCCCTGGCCAAAGCTATGTATGGCTGTACCTTCACCTGGCTGGTCAATAGAATCAATGAGTCCATGGAGAATACGGTGAGAAGGAGACTGTGTGACAAAATGACAAATCGCAGACAGTAAGATTGACTGTGTAAGCATTTTACATTGTTATCTGTTTTTTTCTGCCAGGACCATTCAAAGAAGACTGTGATAGGGCTTTTGGACATTTATGGTTTTGAGGTTTTTTATGTAAACAGGTGGGCAAGCTAATCATAGCTATTTCTTACATTGTGGCATTGCTTGGTTATGGTTGATACCTGAAGGCTGTACTGAAGTGATACTCTTTGCGAAAACTACTTGATTATTTTTTACTAAGCTTCAGCTGATGCTGTTGTGATCCCTTTTTTCTTCCTTAGTTTTGAGCAGTTCTGTATAAACTACTGCAATGAGAAGCTACAGCAGCTTTTTATCCAGCTGACACTTAAGGCTGAGCAGGAAGAATATGAAGCCGAGGATATCGAGGTAATCCTGTCAACCTGAAACAAAAAACTATAGTGCGTTTACATTGATTCACATTGAATAGAGCCCCATTCACATTCTGTTTCATTATGTTTTTCTCCAGTGGGAGCCTGTTCAGTTTTTCAACAACAAGATAATCTGCGACCTTGTTGAGGAGAAACACAGAGGAATCATATCAGTATTGGTGTGTACTTGCTGAAATATGTATTAAGGTAAATAGTTTATCAAGTGAACAGCACTGATGTGGGAAAAAAAATATGATCATATTCAGGATGAGGAGTGCCTCAGGCCAGGAGAGGCCACAGATCTAACCTTCCTGGAGAGACTGGAAGAGAAGATGGGAAATCATCCTCACTTTGTCACGTGAGCTATACACATACTTACAGAATATATCACAAGTAGGGAGGTGTTGAAGCTCTCTTTAAAAAGATGTTTAGTATATTCAGGTAGCACAGGTAATTAAGTAGCTGTTTTAATTCAATACAAACTCCATCTCAGTGTATGTTGCAATTCACATCTCTGAATCTAACTCCATTCATCGACACTTGGCTAACCGGAGGCTTTTTTGGGTGAGCTGACAGTGAGCCGATAGAGATAGAGGATTAGGATCCGTCCATAAAGCCTCTCACTCTTCATCCCTCAGTCTCTCTCCACCTCTTTGACTGCAGGCACAAACTGGCTGACAAAATGACACGTAAGACTCTGGAGAGGGGAGATTTTCGCCTGCTGCATTATGCTGGGGAGGTCACCTACTGTGTTGTTGGTAAAAGAAACCACAATCTCAGGCTCTGTTACTTGGCCCTTAAACATCTAAACATGGTAGTTTTTGACTGACATACAGCTAATTGATGTTTCTTTGTTTGTTTTTCTCTCTCTAGGTTTTCTGGACAAAAATAATGACCTGTTATATAGAAACTTAAAAGATGTAAGTCTGCAAAATATTCTTGAAAGCCTTGATGGTGTTATCCTCTTTCATTATTTTCTTTTTAACTTGCTATAGCAGAGACAGCACAAGGGAAACTAATAATACAAATGATAGAAGAAAAAAAAACATTTAAAATGTATTTATGTAGCACAATGCATACAGTGGAAGTAAAGTGCTTCACATAAAAACAATACAATTACATAAGCACACCGCAACCACCACTGTTGAAAATAATTTAAGAGATGAATGAATGAATCATTTGAAATTTAGGTTTAAGCATCATCTGTTTTTCCCACCCTCTCATAGCTGATGTGTCAGTCTAAAAATGCCATAGTCAGGGAGTGCTTCTCTTGTGTGGATCCAGACAGCAGAAGACGACCAGAAACAGTGAGTGTTCATGTTCATCCTGTTCATATTCTTAGACAGTATCACCAACAAAATCTGATCAGCAGTACTTTATTACATCTCAGGCTTACAAATCACGAGTGTCAGATCCTTCTTTTCTAGTCTCATCCCCCAGTTAGAGGTGGTCTCATCATTAAGCCATATGTCTCTGACAGATTAACTGTTGGGGATAATGACTCTCATGTTGTGTCTGTAGGTAGCGACCCAGTTTAAGAGCAGCCTGCTGAAGCTGACAGAGATCCTTGTGGCTAAAGAGGCCTGGTACATACGTTGTCTTAAATCCAATGAGACTAAGCAGCCAGGTATTTTAACAAATATAAGGGTGTTTTATTAACAGGGTGTATATGTTTGAATCTGACCAATTGACGTTTGGTTGTCTCTCTCGCATACACACAGGGCAATTTGACGAAGCACTGATCAGGCACCAGGTGAAGTACCTGGGGCTGATGGAGCATCTTAGAGTCCGACGTGCTGGTTTTGCCTACAGGCGTAAATATGAGGTCTTTTTGAAGAGGTGTCAACAACCACAAAGCTTGAAATTTATACTTAACGGTGTAATTTAAAAATCTCTGTTTTTGGGCTCCTTCTTAAAACATACTGAGGAAACTGTTTGCTGCATCTTATAGATATAAACCCCTGTGTCCAGCCACCTGGCCACACTGGAGAGGAGTGCCTGCTGATGGAGTTGAAGTCCTGGTTCAACATCTGGGCTACTTTCCAGATGAATACAAAATGGGACGGTGAGGACAGGTCTTCTTACCATCAACTGAGCAAATACACTATAAGCTGGGAGCACATTTTTATTTTATATTTTGTTCTGTAGCACCAAAATATTCATCCGCCATCCAAGGACACTTTATGCTACAGAGGATGCTTATGAGAAATGTAAACATGAACTAGGTGAGGTAAATCTACTGTGATCTACTATACTCTTCATTACTAATTGCAGAGTGATTTAACAGCATATGTTGGAATTTCAGCAACAAGACTCCAGGCCAAATACAAAGGATACAAGGCAAAGGGAGAATTCAGAAAACAGAAAGAAGCTGGTAAATAATTTATGGTATACTGTAGATCAGTGCTGTTTTTTGGGGGTGGGGGGGTGGGGGTTACACAACTTCTATGACATTTTTGACACCTGCAGCCACTAAGATTGAAACCTGCTGGAGAGGAGTACAGGCTAGGAAGGAGAGAGAGAGAAGAGCCTGGGCTGTGAAAGTCATCAAAAAGTAGGAAAGACAATGTGATAAAAATCATAATCATCATGACTCAGCCCTTCTCAGGGGATCTGTGAACTCTTATCAATATATTATCTTATTTCAGATTTATCAAAGGCTACATGACAAGGGGACAAGCAAAAAGTGCAGATAACTCAGAGTATCTGGCCTTTGTGAGACAGAATTACCTAAACAGGCTGAAAGGCAATCTGCCAAAAACTGTTTTGGACAAAACCACCTGGCTATCTCCACCACATGTACTGACAGAAGTAAGACAATCTATCAATTTCATTGTACAGCAGTTAAAATGAAAATCTAATTTCATAATTTTTGTTCTTCCCCAGACATCAGAATTATTGCGAAAGCTTTACTATCGCCTTATGGTGCGGAAATATGTGAGAGGAATCACACCCCAGAGGAAAGCACAGGTAACATGCATCAAACACATTACATTACAGTTTCACTTTCTTTTTTTTTTTTAGTTTGGCTGTCTTCACATTTCTTTCTTGCTCTTTTTAGCTTCAACTGAAGTATATTACGAGCTCCATCTTCAAGACAAAAAAGGAAAGCTATCCACAAAGTGTCGCTCAACCTTTTGTGGACAGCAGAATCAGTGAGCAAGAGACACACACACACACACACACACACACACACACACACACACACACACACACACACACACACACACACACACACACACACACACACACACACACACACACACACACACACACACACTCCTGATTTTTTTGTGCAATGTCTTTTACACTGTTTAATATATTTAGGTGAACAAGACATAAATATGAGGGTTCTGCAGATGATTCGCAATGAGCAGATCAAGGTAATGAAATCTCATTATAGACATTGAAGAAATCAGCATTGCATTAAACAACTCACTGTGCTGTATGCTGTGTTTCTGCAGTACAGTGTTCCAGTGATTAAATATAACAGGAACGGTTTCAAACCAAGGCCACGACAGCTCATCCTCACCCAGACAGCTGCCTACCTGATAGAGGAAGCCAAGATCAAACAGAGAGTGTTGTACACCTTACTAAAGGGTTAGCACAGTGTGATACTTCACCTGCCATCACGGATGTTTTCACATTGAGCTAAAAGTGTTTGTCATTTGACTCATTTCAGGTATTTCGGTCAGTAACTTGACAGATGGCATTATTGTGTTCCACATAACATGCGAAGACCCTAAACAGAAGGTACCCAGATATACACTGTCAAACAAATATTACTATAGAAAAGGTTTTGTGATGGAACAAATTGAACTTTTAATGAATTAGTTTGGTAGAATCACTGTAATGAAAACATTGAATAAATTGTAAAATTAGACCATAAAACTAATTCACACTCTTTTCAGATGTTTTGTGTAATAATAGAAAATGGTACAAGTTCATACAAGTGTTAAATGGCATTTAAAAAAAACATATAAGATCAGTTTCTCTGGTTGTATCCATTCTGTGGTTGTTTCAGGGGGATCTGGTGATGCAGTGTGACCACCTATTTGAGTTTTTGACTAAACTCAGTGTCATTGCAAATAAACAGAATGTGATCAAAGTGATTCAGGGCAGGTGAGTTTGCAACTGAGAAAAACCTGCAGACTTAAAATACGTCCTCTGATCTAAAAAACGGTATGTTTGGATCAATTCTTAGCATCAAGATTGAAATCCTGGGAGGGAAAGAGAGTGCTGTAGATTTCAGCACTGGTCAGGAACCAATGGTATACAAGGCCAAGAACGGACACCTCATGGTGGTGAGTTGAGTGCTGTTATGATGAAGAGAGCACTTAATGATGTGCTATTTGATACTATAATCTCAAATGTGTCAGCAGACAATGTGATACAAGATGAATCAAACTGTTATGTTGCTGCAGGTTGCCACTCGGGCTCGGACGCGTTAACGTGTGGGGTTGAGAAGACACACAAGAAGCATCTGCATATTTCATCAGTGGACCCCTAAGTGGAGGATCAACGTGGCCACAGGATCCACACCTGACTAGACACAAAGGTTCTTTAGAAAGAATGGATGACCTTATGTTGTACAGTAACTATTTTCATCAGTACAAAAATTCAATGTCTAAGTTTTAACATTATTCAGCATACATTTCATACTACCGTAAATGGTAAAACATGATAAAACTTCCAACATATAGAACTATCAAATGTTGCTTGAACTGCTTCAAAGAAAGTGTAAATCTGATTTCTGAACAAAGAAGCCATATGTTCCATAATTTTAAGTTAAATGACAATTACATGAAATAAAAACAGAAGGCAAGTGTTTGTAGAAATTTATTTGTGATAAAGTATGTATAAATATAAAACATACATATGTTTACTTCTGTACAACAGACCTATAAATACTGTGATTGTTAGACATATAAACTCAAACCTATTGTGTGCAAACAGTACATTCTTTGATGAATGTAGTGATGAAGGACAGGTCTAATTTCTCTCCCTGTTAAAAGCTTGTAGACAGGACTCCTTTCCTGCCAAGGGAGATCTCCGGTTACAGTCATTCACTTCAACCTTGGCATCCATCATTCAATCACCCAAGTACATTTAACACCTCAGGTCACAGCTCAAGTTCTCTTCATTGTTAATAATTATTTTGTGGAGTGAAGGGAAACTGAATAAATGTTAAAACTAAATAAGGCAGAAGCTACTACTTTGAAATCTTGCAACCACCTGTGAAGTGTATCAAAAATGGTTAAATTAAAAAAAAATTTTAAAAAAAGAGTTTAATTTCTACTATTTTCCAGCTTCATAATAGCCTCAGCAATTTCTAAGAACAAAACAGTGCCACCATGTGGCCAAACCGTGTATAAAACCTGGTTTATCCACTGACAACCTCACAATGGACCAGTCAGGGTCACAGTTAGGAGAAATAAAAATTATATACAAGAATTTTTAGCTGCTTGGGTCGCATAATTCTTGCTCTCCTGAATGTGATGTAGTTAGGACTGCAAATGACAAATTCATACAGACAATATTCTTTTCTTCTTCACACACTCAGGTAAGACTGTGGTCACCTGTACTGCTGAGTGCAAACATCTGTGATTATAGGCTCTTGCATGCCAGCAGAACACAGTGATAGAAGTTATTAAGACAAACAAATATTGAACGAAACACTAGAGCCAGACCTCACAACATGATGAAAACTGCACACAAAACACACACAAAATCACTTCACCACTACACACTGTTGTATGACACTCGTCTCATAGTAGTTTCCTGGAGAAAGTAAGCTGGTAAATAAGAGTGGAAGTGAGACGGAGAGGTGCTGGGTATCGTAAGGCACAAGCGTGGTGCAAAGACTGTCTGGGGTCATCAGAGACACAGGCTGACGGGTCGAGGGAAGAAGGTCACTGGTGGTGGTGTGTGCGGTCATCGGGGCGTTTGATATGAATCCTACGAACGCGTTCAATTCGTTCTCGCTCTTCATCCTCATCCAGATGATGGGATCTTCCTGCAGCACCCCCTGTTGCCTCCAGCAGGGCATTGTCTGGACCCCTCCCATCGTGGGACTCGTAGAGGAGGATGTTCAGGGTCTCCTCATAGATCCTTGCCTCAGGGAACTCCACCTAGCAGAGTGGTTCACAAGATATTAAAGAGACATTTAAGCAATAAAGCTCTACATGCATGTATATATATATTCATCAGCAAAGAACTGTGTACACTGGACATATTTACCTTTGTCTGCTTCTTTTCAGTTGCATAAACAATAGAGGTGCAACATACTTCAGCGATCTTACGCCCCTGGCCATAGAATGACCAACAACAGATTTCGTCTCCAATCACATCTTTGATGAACAGTACACGACCGTTGAACCTCAGAGAGAGCTTGTCAAACAGCTCAATATTTTTCAGCATATTGTCATCAGAATTGCTGTAGGAGACAAACAAACAAACCAGAAGATCATTTATTAAGATTGGTATGATTTCACCACATTATATTCCATGTTTAAATTGACATTGTAGCCCCTGATTAAAGCTGCTTTCAGACATGACATTGGGGTACTAATCGGGCCTTCACGCACGGGTATGACGCGACACGGATGATTCACACATGAGCCTAAAAACACGAGGTCAGCTTGGTAACAGCGTTCACACTATACCGGGGCTGAAGCTGGGTAGTTGATGGTTGCGCTGGCCAAGGGCTGCAGCAGGCTAATGCAGGATAAATGCAACCAATTTTGTTTTGTTTTCACATGCAATAGATCATTTCGATCGTTCTTTTATGAATGAATTATTATGTCAGATCCGAAGCATTAATGAAACAGCATAGCAGATCATACAAACTAGTCGGAGATATGGGGAAGTCACTGCAACTCGTGCAAATTCAGTGAAAAAATCCAGGTTACAACCAGTGTAGATTCATTTTCTGTAGCTAGGTCATACCATGAATCAAACTATAGCTGTTTGTAAGTTTATTCATATCATACCTGAAGCAATTTTATGAATAGGGATGAGCATTAATGAATCATATTCATACTGCGTTCAACACAGCTCCGAAGTATCCAGATACTCAGGCTTCTCAGGAATTATTAATGGTACAAAATTAAATAAAATAAACCCTTTGGAATTAAATATGACACCATTCAATTCAGCTAAGGATGCATTTAACCTACATTACCCCCCCTCACTGCGCAGATATCAAACGCCTGTATTCCCACATACGCTCACCCATTTAATGTCCGGACATGATACTAGGGGGTAGGCTGTGTCATGTCCGTGTTAAAATCTACCCGGGTTTTGCATTCACACATGAAGCCACCCATTTGATTTCAGTATAAAACCCGAGCTTGAGTTCATGTGTGAAAGGGGCTGATAAAAGACTTACCTGGTATATGAATACTTATTGTTGCTTCTGTTATACAGCAACTTTACAGTCGGCTGTGAAGATAAAGGATTTTGAAGATGAATGAAAAATCTCCAAATGTCTCTTGATATTGAACACTGAAATGTAACATGTTAAAATAACAACAACAAAAAAAAAACTTAACAAACCTTATTTGAGGTTGCAATGAGCTTCTGCTCTTCCTTAGACGATGTCATCAGAGGCACTTTACAAAGGGGTTCATACGTCTCTTTGTTCTGAAGGTCAAAGAAGTTTATTCCAAATTAAAAAAGGTTTCACCTGAAACAACTATAACATAAGAGGGAGGATGCCACCTGGTGGAACACAGGAGCAAACATACTACATGATGTGCAATCCCCACCCTTACGGTGAGTCAGGGCTCATTGTTTTAGTTACCTTCACCAAAAAATGGTGAGATTGTTTTAAAAAGGAGCAGATCATTTTGCCATAGATTTTTCCCCCCTAAAATTCTCACAGTAATTAAAAAAAGCAATAAACTGCAGCTAAAAGATAAAAGAGTTTTCAAGTAAAAAAAGAAAAATAATGAAACCTAAAAAAAAGCAATTAAAAAAGCCTATGATGTATCCAAAAGTCAGCTTAAAATAAAACTGTCAACTAGTCATTTGATTATGATGATAGTACCTGCAAGGCAGCGGTGCATTCATCGGCTAGGCCTTGGACAAGGTAATACTTTGCCTCAGCAAGCAGCTCCTCTGTTTCTCTCCGGCTATCTGGCAGTGGCACTGCACCGTCTCTTAGGTAGTTCAGGATTGTTCCAAAATGTTTCCCACAACGATCAATCAAAATCCAGCCTATGGACATTTACAGTGATTCATTAGTTAGTGATAACTGACATTTACGACTAGTACAGGATGAGTGAGGATAAAAGTTTTCACCAGCAGCTCACCTTCACTATCTGTGAGGACTTCCATCCTGCCACTGAACATGGCTTTGAGCATTGTGTCCTGTTTGGTTAGTGTCTGCATTGTAGTGTAGTAGAGAGCCCCACCCACATTTAACTTGACGTATTTAGAGCTGGGACTGGAACCTTTGAAGGATGTAGTCCGGGTTGTAGCTGCCGGCACTGCCGAGCTCACAACACTCTCTCCTGACATCTCTTCCTGTGACAGAACAAGACAAAACACCTGGATCAGGGCAGGTAACTCACATGAATAGCTTGGTTTAGGGCACTGACTGGATTTTTTTTTAGTTATTGTTGGGAGCTTTTTCTAAAGAGAAGGTGGGTGTGAATATTCATTTTCTTATTGACAAGTAGACTAATGGCAAGACTGAAACAATCGGTCAGTACTCTCCTACAAAGTAAAAGCTGATCACAAATAGATTGTTTGAAATGTTTTGTCCAATAAACCGACCCAAATCCAATAAATTAAGATTATTTGAACATATGAGAAGCTGGAATGTTTTTTTTGTTTCTGAATTTTCAACTATTTAAAATGTTGAGAAAATTTTGATACATTTGTACCACACTC
>JANJYP010083883.1:0-11255 GCA_024605115.1 Rastrelliger brachysoma | reverse complement strand
TTTGTAACTACAGTAAATATTGCATGCTTGGGAGAAATTCCATTAGAGCCAAGCTTGGTGTTTGTAGCGTGGTTGATTAGTTTGTGCACTACTTGTGAGAATTATGGTATGTGCTGTTCATAGTGTGCAGAGTCAATGCAGAAGAAATCAGACATGGATGAGGCAGGTATATGACTGTGACTGGTAAATTTACATTCAGGAGTTAGATTCCTAACAGTATCAGAAAAGCCAGCATGAGTTCTGTGATGTCTTAGTTAAGAAATGATAGTTATTTAACACAGCTAATCAGCATTAGACTTTTAAATTATTTGCTTATCTANCCAGCATGAGTTCTGTGATGTCTTAGTTAAGAAATGATAGTTCTTTAACACAGCTAATCAGCATTAGACTTTTAAATTATTTGCTTATCTGAAGATCATTTTCTCAATTAATCATTTGGTGCAGTTACAATAATAAATGATAAATCTTCCAAAGGCCTACACTGTCATCATCAACTATTTGGTGAGGTCACTCTATTTTCTTCTAAAAGGACAGGTGAGCAACATTACTTTAAGCTATCTACTTACAATCTCACACTTTTTCCAGGAGCTACTGNCCAAAGGCCTACACTGTCATCATCAACTATTTGGTGAGGTCATTCTATTTTCTTCTAAAAGGACAGGTGAGCAACATTACTTTAAGCTATCTACTTACAATCTCACACTTTTTCCAGGAGCTATATCTGATCTATCCACAAAGATGGACAGAGTCGGATTAATTTAAAGAATTGCATCAATCCTTTTCTCTCCTTGTTTCCAAGCTACTCAGACCAAAATAAGAGTTTTAGTTTGGTTTGTAAAATATATCACTGTTGGGGATAAATTCTACACCACATACTAAATTAAATTGTCACTCCAATGTAAGCCATTCAAATTATTGTTTTTCATTTATGAAGAAAACTATTTTCTTATCCTCAGTGGTGAGAGGTGGCTGTGTATGTCATCAGCTAAAGGACTGTCTCAGGATGAAGAAGAGGAGACAAGCGAGGCCTAAGGCATGTGTTTCTGAACGGTGAAAATAATTGAATTGTGTAAAGGAGAATGTAATTGTTTCTGGAGAGAATAAAAAGGAACAGCAATGCAGTGGTAGCTGTATGCATCACAGTCTGGGGTGAGACAAAAAACTCACTGCAGACTTCAAATCTGCAGCCTTTGAAACATAAAATAAAAATGAAATGGGTGAAGCACACTACCCTCAGAGTATCTTAATGGAAAAATCAGTGGATTAACAGCTTAAGTTGTAAACATCTACTCTGAATAGGGTCAGCTGTATTGACAACTTGCATTCCTGTTTGCAACAGCTCTGTGTGCAATAAACCCTTCCCTGAGGACAAAGCGTGTGATTTCAATAGATACTGCTTAATTTGTTGACTTTATCTGCATTCAGCAAAATAAATAAATAACTATTTTCAGATATCCATCTAAGGCCAAAGTGCACATTATTTCATCCTGCCGGGGAAAGATGGAACTACAAGCCATTATAGTGAATTTCTTTTTCAAACAGCAGGAAGAGAACTAACTAAAATAAGTTAGCTCAACCTGAAAGCCAATTCAATACTGTAGTTTAATTGAAGATGTGAAACATATTTATCTGATATTAGATTAGAAAGTACTGCCCTCAGGTGGAAGGATCAATTACTACAAAAGATTGAATTGTTTCATAGTCTCTTTGCTCTACGCATAATTAGATGGATGCAAAGTGAGGAACAGGGCACAGCATGCGCGCACACAGACACACACTCACACACACGCACACACACATCCGGCAGGCAGACTGACAACACACAGGCATAGCACATTGATATATTCACATCCATTCCTCCATTTATACATACAGGATTTCAAAGCCACGTGTATACTTTCCATCCATACACACTAGAAGATCTGTTGCTAATGTAAAGAAAATGATACAATATAATATATATCTGATATAATAAAAAAAAGTAACATAATAGACCTTCATTTTATTTTCAGGGGAAGTGATGCTGTGGTAAACAAAAAAATATCAGTGTTACACCTGATAAAAACCTCCATACATAGATTCAACAAATGGTGTTTTTATTTGACTATCTCATCTCATACAAGATGATTATTATGTTGACATTACTTTAAAACAAACACAATAGTTTTACTTACATAAAATGTGCAGAAATGCAACAAATACAAGTATTTCTTTTTTATATTCCAAAATGGTTTTGCACAGAAAGTCAAGTTCAAAGAGAAACATCATTAATTTAAACCATACTGTCCTTTTCTCCACCAATCTACAGAATGAAAATACAATATAACTGTGAGTATGCAGGTATGCCTCACAAATATTGGTAACTTAAAAAAAAAAAAAAAGTCATACTTGTGTAGTTTTCATCTATAGCTGTTGTAGTGGAAAACAAAGACCATCACAGACTTACACTTTACTGTCAAGTTAGACAAAGATTAAATAATGAAAGGGCAGTGCACTCTGTGACCTTTTGTTGTAGCCAACAATATGTTTTACACACTTCTGATATTTATAATGAACTCATAGGAGCATTGACTCCAGTGTGGATCAAAGAGTAACAGTTCACACTGACTAATGCCTATTTCTGTCCGCACTGCAGTATACAACTGTCAGATATACACACATTCAGACAACTCCTGTGCACCTTAACCCGCTCTACAGACAATGCTTAATGATGGATATTGAAAGGTGGTCAAAACAGCTGTGGCTGGGAAACAATATACCACCTTTACAATGTGCTAATGAGTAGAAGTGATGCTGGTGGTTTTTCAAAGGGTTGCCATAGTGATGGTGGTGCATGACCACACAAGCCTGAATCAAAACCCCACACCTCAGCTGAGATGTGGTAAGTTGCAACTGATCTGCAGTCCAGCATGCAAGTTACATTACAGTCATAGAGTACAACCCAACCTCAGTCACTGACTGGATTACTGCACTGCAAGCAAAAGGGAAACTATGAAGAGTCACTGTGATGTAATGCTGTGCACAGTAATGATAATTGGTAAGAGGAAATGCAGTGTCAGCATGACGATTATGTGTTATAATTCTAGTTTTATGTATACACATGGAACCCTTTCACTGGAGCCGTACTTTAAATTTGCATAACACATTCTTAGCTAATTAATCCAAAAAAGCCTGCAAATTAAAAAAAAAAAAAGGTTTTGTACTAGTATCACCCTATGGTGCAGTGAAGTTGAGGGTTATTTCTGTTTTCTCCAAACTAAAAGTAATACTGTATATATATCTTTTTTGTAGAATTTAACTGAGATGCCTTCATGTGCTTGATTAATGTAAGATGATACCTAAACAGCAGCCTCAAACACCCAACAATGGGTCAGATGCAAGAGCATATTTGTATATTTGTTTGTAAATTGGTCGTATTTTGTTCATCACGAGAATTTTATGAACGTGCTACGTCAGATTCAGCAGATACATGTATCACCAGGAAACTGTTATAAATGACTTTGGTTAAACTCTGTTCTAAATGAATGCGCGTTCCCAAGGATAGTATATTAACATAAATTACACCTCCCAAAATACCATATAAGGTGATGTGACTGGCATGAAAGACTGAAAAACTTTACGAGCTCTCAGACTGAAGTCCAGCTTTCAGACATAGATCAACAGAAACACAGAATATTATTTAGTGTAGGAGGTAGAATTAGAAGTCCAGAGAAAGACAAAGAACACTGTCTCAGTTGTTGCGCACACTACCACAGAAATAAAAACAAAAATTTGTTTGAGGAGTCATCAGCCAGGGAGCTAAACTATGACCTTCATTACAAATATTTCAATTAAATGAATAAGAGCAATGAATAAATAGTCAATTTGCTTTGCAGGTTCACCACCATTAAACAATCTGACAGTAACAAGTCATGTTTTAATGATTTATGGAAATTTTGTTCATACCTATGAGTAAACCCAAAATATGAAAACATTGATGAACGCAAGCACGAGTACTCGTACAAATACTTGTACATATGATTTAAGAACAAATCTATGCGTGTGAGTGTTTCTTGCATCTGACCCATTGTGTCTAGTCAGTAGGCGTTTCAGCCATGTTTTTTAGTCATCCATCTTTGACAAACCAGATACGCTTTAATTTTAATTGGTAAAGCTGTCTGGACAGGCTGGGTATCAGCTCAAATTTCCCTCACACTATACATACATAAATGCATCCTGAAATGTATTTTTTATGCTTTAAGTCCATTTTCTTCCATTTTATGCATGCAACCACAGTGATTGTCTTGGTCTCAGAGTGCCACGAAAAAACGTGGGCGACCTACACAAATAACTGTGCCTGAAAGCATCTTCTGTAGACACAGATGGAGCAGTGAAGCTGCTTCTGCTCTGGTAACGTGCTGTTCAGTGTGTAGACACAATGTTAGGGTCATATAAATGGGTCACTACCCAAAAAACCACAACAAGAAGTCTGGGGTCCAATTGGCTGAAGCCTCGTGGAAAATACATGTGTAGAAATAGTTGTTTCATCTTTCCACTCCACCACACTGACCTTCAATTGACAAACAAAATTTCCTCTCTTTGCAGACCCATAGAGACATCAGCAATAGCAATTGCTTGGTCCAGGCTCTCATATGTCTGGTCTCTTGAGAATGTTATACATGACTGGGGGTAAAAGAGCTGCACATAGTTTCTTACTACTGCCAGTCATTTTGGTGTTTTGTGTGGAGACTCCGCTGAATACAGAAGAGAATCACACCTAGTGGAGTGTATCTCCACCCATAAAAGGTTTTGGTTGCACAGCAAGGTAGAATTTAGCTTAACTGCCATGTATCAGCTATGTTAGGTGGTATGTGGAGACTTCATCTTTCACTTGATCACAAAGGGACATGTGACTTTCCTGAGCAGGCCATAATGATGACATTGTCCAGTGGAATCTTCATATCCCCAGTCATTTCATGGCTGTGTCCACATGCTTTGAGTGAGAGCCAAACACCGATGATAAGCTGAACAGTTGTTCTATTTGTAAGCTAATCGCTGTGAGGCAAAACATCGGGAGCAGTAGTTTGCACGGGCAAACATCCAGAATGGGTAAAGACAGGAATCACAAAACATCGTCTGCCATCAAGAAGCTGTTTGTGGTCTGGTATCTTTCTAAATAAAACAGCCCAGTGTGAAAAAAAGTGTTGGATGAATGCTTCAGAGGGACAAATGGGGGTGGGATGATGTGGCACCACTTGTTTGGCTCTATTTGTGAGCATGACAAACAGGAAGTATTACATTAGCAGCAGGCCTTAGGGTATGCTTTTCACGCTACCCTGAGGCTCGTTTGCAGTCACATTCTCATCTCTGATGCTTGGAATATTATCGCTGGAACAAGCAGGCATTTCTCTAGCCATCACAATATATTTGGACATCAACACAATTGGGTTGCATGAACACAGTTTTAGTAGCTGGTGGAGCACACATTTAAAGACAAGAAGGTGGAAAGAGATAGACAGAGCTTTTGCTATACTTTCTCAGAGTCCCAGAAGATATAGTAAGAGGTTGGCAGCCCAGTCTTTCCCAATATACAGGCTAAAGTGTAGGGGAAACACTTGTTTAATGATCTGGCATAAGTCAGTGCATATGCCACTGCAGTTTGTGATGTCTCCTCTGCACTGTCTGCAAATTAACTCACTGACTGCCAGTCATTTTCACAGCAGAGACATCCATTTTGCTAGCCATTTTTGAGCATTTTGACTGCACTTTCAAGACTCACAGATAAGTTTTATGACAAAGTTTTAATACATTTTATGACTACATGAACAAGGAAAGAAACTGTAGTCTCTCTTCTTTCATCAGGGAAAAAAAGTTTATTTCCAGCCTTTTTCTGTTCTTTAGAAATCGGTAGTAGAACATAGGGTGATTTTAGCAAAAACATATTTTTTTGGCCAAAAATCGGAGAAAACAAGCTTTTTCTGCAGAGAGGCAGAACGGAGACTGACTTCAATATTTTTTTGTTTTAGTGACACCTCAAACATCTGGACAGTTATTCACTTCTATGGAACAGCAAAAACAACACTGAAAAAAGGCTATTGAAGGCAAAACAATTATTTATTTACACATATCCAACAACAAGCACACATTTTACAAAAAATGAAAACTATTTACAGGTGCTATTGGAACCATTTACACATAATAATTTGTCTTTTTTATGTTTGAAAAAAAAAAAAAAAAATTACAGGTGAGTGTTTTGCATGGTTTTACAGCATAATTCCTCGTTGTGTGGTAAGCTGTGAAACATTCCCCTGCATGCAGCCAGGAGGACATGGTAGGATCTGCCCCACAACTGTAAATTGAAAATTCATTCACATCAGTACTCAACAAATGTTACAGACTTTAGATGAACTTGTGGAAGTGATCAGATAGATAGATATTGACTTTACTAAAATGTCATCAGTAGCAGCTGCAAAAAATTAAAAACACAACCCCTCCCATGCGCATGTGCCCGCTGTATCAAAGTCATAGCTAAGTGGCTAAGTTACAAAATTGATAAAAAGATTATTTCTTACCTCATCTTTCTGGGGTATTTAGGGACAAGTCTCTGCTGCTCCCCATTAATCCAGATGGATAGCACTCCAGGTCAGGTTCACAGAATTCATCAGAACAAGATCCCCCATCTGATGAACCGACCGACCGGTTGGTGAAGTGTGATGTCCCGTTGATGCATGCTGTCTGCTACGGGCTCTCACTGAGCTGAGCGTCGTCCTCCTGACATGGATGAAGATCTACGAGGCACCATCAATGTCCCCTCTCCGAAATCTCCATTATCCTCCATCATGTTTGCAACACTGCCTGCGACCAAACTATCACTGCGACTCAAACCCTCACTAATTGTTAGCTGCCTGTACGATCTTGTCACGTCTGCGTTACGTCTCACCATTTTCTCCTCACACCGACTGACAACTTCCTCTCTTTCTCTCCGTTTTTATCATCCAAAGAGACACACTACTGTTGATCTACTGTTGTAAACTTTAGTTTACAAGCCTGATCTTTATGGGGGGCCTAAGTCTCCGCCCCATCCAGTCGACCGAAATAAAAAGAATGGTGTTCAATGGACAGAAAATAATTATCTTCTGATCCCCCTGTTGTTGGGCCTTGGATTACACAAATGTTTCTGGGTTTAAATAATATTTTTTTCATGTCAAGACTTCAGCCCTTTATTGTGTCATTGTTCAGGTAAATGCTGTAGTGAAAACACAATGAGAAGGACTACAGAGAGCCTAGCGTCATGCTCCCTGCGACTCGCGTGGACAAAACTATCTCCCTGTCGGCATGTCTAAAGCTCTTCACATACCTTGATTTAAAATAATGTATCTCTCTTTCTCTGCTCTTATCCTCCCCTTGGTAAAGGTGGTGAAGGGGCGCAAGAGGTCTCCGTGTGCGGGTAGTGACGTTGTTCACTCGCGTCAACAGCAGCAGCGGCTGTAGTTTACAGAGAGGTCTCACACAAAACCTGAGATTATCAAACTCCTTGCTGCTAAATTGTAGTCTTCTTTGCGTGAAAAATGATCTTAAAATATCACAACCTATGTGAAATCCACGGTACAATTCAAACGGGACAAGAAAATAATTTTTAGCTCCCCATAGACTCTAGTTGATATTTTTTAGTTAGGTCCTATGGACCGGAAGTAGATGTGGATAACTTAGGCTCCCTATTGACAAGCTCTGCCAGACCCTTCCCAAGTGCCCCACATTAAAAAGCCTAATTGACATTTGTAGACGTCAGTGGCAGTAAACGTGAATGGCAATGAATGAGATAAGAAACAAATGTATATGTATAATGGTAAAGCCTAAAAGTACATTCCTTTCAGTGCATGTCTTTTGTTATTACAGCATTGCATTAAGTATCCATATCCCAGCTGCAGATGAAAAAACTGCATACTGTGGGCATTGCTGAGGCTCTTTAGTGTCCCTTGATGGCTTAAATGTTTGTCATTAGATACACATAGCTGTGCAAACCATCGGGACAAAAATGTTTGCCATTAGTAGTATCACAAACTATTAGGCTTCATATCACCACACTGATAGCTTTCATGATTAGCTACTCCTTTTTCTTTCATAGCTCTGACTGTTCCAACTTCAAGCTATCCTGTACAGAGACAGTGCATGCATTACTGAGGTGGATGCCAAGGGACCTAGTAGTTCAGTGTGATTTTCATCGTGGTTTGCCAAACTAAGATATTTTATGTACCTTGAGAGCATGTATCAGTGTAACAGCAGGCAACTGGGAGACAAATTATATTGCATATCATAAGTGAGAACCATCCAACTGACATACTCTTAGAATACAGTTCTAGCTCTTTATTAGATTTATATTGGAAGCCTGCTGAGAGTGGTTGAAAAAGGAATGAAATGGTGCCTAAGCCTGAGTTAGCTCCCTATTGAAAGAGTAAATTTCAGTTGAAAGTGCAGGAAAAGGGTCAATTTTAGATGGGCCAGAATTGATTATAATAGGAAGCATGAATTGCACGCAGTGTTGGAACTAATAATTGCCCTGTAAGGGATCATTTTACTCACTCTTGTGTAACCGAATAACAATATAACTATAATTATAAAACAGTATGCAACAACTGCATCATGGGTGATTGATTATTCATTTCATTCAAAACATAACAAAAGTACTGTAGTGTATTTTCTTTGTCAAGGACATGCAACCATTTATGTATTCAGAGAATACATCAGAACAATGATAACACAAAAGATCCTACTTGGACAATGTCTCACCAAGCAGCTTCCATGCAGAAAACCAATATGTTTGGGCAATGAATATTTCATTCCAATCCAAAGTCCAGACAATAAGATTCTCCGGATGCACTAACAGCCACAAAAATGCTACCTTGATTTTGCTCTGTCACCACTGAGACCTCGTAAGTGCTCAATTTCATGGTTGATCAGGTATTGTACTTGTTTAAATCCAATGTTGGTGAGTGTGAAAGCAGAAAATATGTGCTTTTTTGTGGAGACTGAAAATGTTAATGAGGCCTAGTGTGTCCATTGAAAAGGTTAATGGCAATGTGAACTCTTCAGGGGTGACATTTTGGTAATATGGATGCCTGAAACACTGTAAAAATGCAGACCTGTACAGCAATAAAAACTAACATATGGTCACAGTTTTCAGCAACTTATTAGGATTAGTTTGGATAATGCTAACAAAACTTTGGTAGGTCATTGCTAGGTGAGTACTACGCAAAAGGTATTTTACTTGTATATGGTATTTTATAAACAGTAGCAATTTGGGATGTGAATTAGCATTTTTTTAAAAGAATTAATAGCAGTGTTAATCGATCATCAGTTAATCATTAATGAAATTTATTAAATAAAACCATGTTTAACACTGACACAAAATAAAAGTTGGCCAGATTAGTAATTCATTCGATAAAGTAAACATCAAGTTACTTGAATGATAAATTAAATAGCACGCAATAATGACCTAATTTTAAATTATGGTGCCCCCAATCTGCTCTGTTGCCATCTATGTCGCCTGATAAAATACAAATTAAACACAGCAAACAGTTACACAATTCAGCTTCACTAGAGGACAAAATTATATCAGACTAGATGTGTTGAATATATCAAACAATTGATTCATATTTAATCAAACTGCAGCAACCTTATAGTAAATAAATTGTGTTTACTGTTTTAAATGTAACACCGCTCAACCCAGACAAAGAGACTTCACTTTGATTTTGTACAAACATACCTATAAGATTTATGATTTCAGTGTTAAGTTTGTTGGAAACATGTAGTTAAAGTGCTGCTTGTCCTAGATGTTAGCCATGTATCACAGTCGTCTGGTGTCTGACACAAAGCTTAAATTAACCAAGTTTACATTAACATGAGCCTGGCATTGCTAAAGTAGACATCCGTCAAACACCGATTCTGAGACATACTGCAACATTTTTTGTCCTTGGACAGCAGGCAGCCCTTAAGGGTGGTCACCAAACATGTGACTTTATTAAAACACAAGAGGCTCGATCTAGTGGCACAGCCATACAGCAAAACCACAAAATATCTTCTGATATACTATACACTGCACAGTCCTTGTATCATTAGTTAATATAGTTTTAACTGGTTAAATCATTGACAACAATTAATTGCTTATTGATTAATTGCTATCATCCCTGGCAACAAATGCTTAACAGCTTTTGAAAAAGAGATACTCAGTACGTTTACATACACAGCTTAATCAAGCTATGCTTCGATTTTGGCGTCTAATCGAACTTATGTCTTTGTCCCAGTTTACATGCAACTGAGAAAATTGAATTACTGATGGGAATGTGTCCTCCTCAACAGTAGGGATGATATGTGGGGGGATGATATGCATTGTTTACTAACTACTAACTGAATTATTAGTAATAAACAATTGAACTTGAACAACAACTAGATGGATAATCGTACAGCTTTGTTAATCTCATATGTAATGTACACATTAGCTATTGTGCACATACTGTAAGGTGCATGCAATGTCAATCGTCTATCGTGATTCCAAGATATTTTTTTTTCAGGGTCATACGCCAGCGTGGGGGGTATGGAGCATGCACACATGCATTTTCTAGTTGATTTCCGATTAAGGTGTATACATGCCAGAGAAAATCAAATTCCAATCACATTATCTATGTGTCTTAATTGGAGTTGGGGAACTAATGTGTTTACATATACTTCAGTTGTCCAGTTATAGTTGGATTGAGGCAGTAATTTGAATTTTTTAAGTGTCATGTAAATATATTCACTGTTTGTCAGATAGTTTGAGGCACCTANATGTGTTTACATATACTTCAGTTGTCCAGTTATAGTTGGATTAAGGCAGTAATTTGAATTTATCAAATGTCATGTAAATATATTCACTGTTTGTCAGATAGTTTGAGGCACCTCGATGCTCTTGGTGTTGATGAAGGAAGAAAAAATAGGTGTAATTTTTGATTTCCTATGGTCTCCTGTGGGAAAACAGTATGNGTGTAATTTTTGATTTCCTATGGTCTCCTGTGGGAAAACAGTGTTTTACTGTCACACTAAATGCAGCCTGACTTTGGATTTTTAAGCACTAATAAAACAAAAAAGACAGCGGTGGTCCAGCATTTTAACACTACAGGTGGTTTGTATAAAATGCAATTCTACTCCCAGGGATCTAAGTTGAACATTACTCATTCATGTGACTGAGGCTGCTATTTGAGAGCGTTATGACCCATGTGGTATGCCACTCTGTGAAAGGCAGT
>JANJYP010083858.1:19839-53046 GCA_024605115.1 Rastrelliger brachysoma | reverse complement strand
AGGGCACATTTGGAATACAGTTTCTGAAATGTATTTTTAATGAAAAACACTACATCCTGACCTAATCATATCAACCTTATTCTATCTAATTAAGGATGCAAAAAATCATTAGAGTTGCAAAATATTAGTTTCAGCTCTGTCGGGCTGCTCCTTTGCTTGCCTTCATGAATATATTTTTTTCCTGTCTATGATAAATAGTTAATGAGGGAAAAATGGCAAAAATTTGCATGTAGGCAAATTAGTCTAATAGGGATATGTCTTTGCTGAGTTAGGAAAGTGACCCTTTTCACAGGAGAAATTGTTACAATAATTATGAAATAATGGCAAGGCCCATCTTATTTTGATGAAAAATGGCCTGCTTGAATAATGTAAAAATCATAAAATGCAATAACCCTAAATTTTCATCAGGCTGGAAAATGTGTTAACGTGTTAACATTTTATCAGTTTAATAACGGCAAATTAGGGACAATATGAAGTGTGCTGTAATTGTTGCTGTGGAGGGAGATATGCTGTAATGCAGGGATGATTTAGCCATGCCACCACTGCAAGAGGCCATCAGCAGCTAAATGAAGGCTTTTCTTAATCACAAACTTTGGGGGTGTAATTTCTTTCAAAGTCTCCAAACATGGGGATGTTCAATTTTCTCCCAATAAACACGTCCATCACCATTCCATTAGCAGTTGTGTAGTCACCTCTCTGAGCCAGGGTTGCATTTCATTAAGAATTACAAGACAAGAGCAAAAAAAAAAAAAAAAAAAAAAAGGACCTGGGGGAAATTGTAGTTTAACTTCATGTATGAAGTGAAGAACACAAATTATCTATCTAGTATGTAGTATTACTGGTCTGGACACTTTAATCTGCATACAAATGATGCATCTTCAAAGTTTAAAATTGTGTGCAGTGCGTAAACCAAAGTCCAGTTTTGTTTGAAGGTGATATAAAAATCCTTCCAAAGGAAGTGATGACAATATAATGCAACATTCACCAGAAACAACCTACATTATAGTCAAAAGATTTTAATGGAAATCTTGGAGGTATTGAATATTAGGGGCAGATGAAGATTTCTTTTACCGGTATTTTTCTAAAGTTTTTGGCTTTAGGATACAAGTTAGCAGATGATTTGTTGGAAGAAAGTTGCAGACAATTTTTTAAAAATCTCATTTTACCATTTTAAGTCAAACTGTGATCACTAACACTGACCAAATGTTTTTTTGTGTGTAAACCTAACGATAGTAGCAGCATTAAATGAGATGCGAAAAAAGTTAAAATGATTTAATGTGTCACCTGAATGCACAGTTGGACTTTGGCATTCACACTGCATGCAATTTGAAAGTGTAAAGTTGTGTTATTTGTATGCATATCATGAGACTGTGCTGGTATTGCATTTTAAAAGAGAGAAATGTGACCTCTTACTAATAACATGAACAATATTTGTACCCTGTAAGATAAACTGGTGTATAATAAGATACAATGGTGTATAATATCCAGACAGCAAGTCCATCTATCACCAGAAACAGTTAGTTTTACCTTCCCCCTCCATAGTCATATGAACTTGTACAAGTGAAGAGCAAATGAGTTAATGAACATGGAGAACACCGAGTGATGTGTGCCACCCAACATATCCTACAGAATATATTAAAGGGGGCTGCAGTTTGATTGCTGCATTCTATTTCCCTTATCTTAACAAGTCACATTTTCAATCACTATGCAAAGATTCTACATCGGGTGTAGACTCTGTGCTAATACACTGCCCTTCCCTGTGTCATCACCATCGACCTGCACTGGGCTGTCAAACATGTGGCAGCCTCACTCCAACGATAGTAATTTCATGGGCACCTGCATTTATGCAAACTGGAATCCTGCACCCACTGACATCAAGTTGTCCATGCTTAGTTTGCATGAAGATAATGCCCAGTATAGCATGTGCACATGCATCCCAGCATGTGTGTTGATTGAGCAGTCTTTCTTTAATGAAATATCTTTGGAAATTGGTTTCCACAGACTAATCAGGCAGCCCGCTAGCCGAGTTTCTGTTTTGGTAATTATCTTGTACTAATTAGAATGAAGCTAAAGACCTCTGAGATGAATTCTCAGCTTTCTGAAATGTAACTAAAGAAAATGTAATGATATAAAATGAGCCTATTCTATACATCCACTCGGACGTAATATCTTCGTTAAAGTGACCAAATTTAATCAGGTAATGATACACAGCATGATACCATCATGGTTGCCATGAATGTTCCTTTCAGCATCACACTCATCCTTCCAGACTGCAAGACATTTCCTTCAGAGGCACACCATGGCTGAAATCTCCTGGGGTTAGAGGCAACCAACTTTAATTTCTCCCCTTTACACAGATCAATCTAACAGATTAGTATCAATGACCTTTTAGCTCATTCTATCGTTAAGAAAACAACCATTAGCCCAATTAATCATGAATGGTTTGAGGAGAGGAGCATTGTCTAGAGAGACAGGAGAAGAGGTCACAGAGTGGTGAGTTACTTACCTTGCGCCTCTCCCCATTGAAACCTCTCCACTGCTCTGCCTTCTTGACAATGTAGCTGAGCTCCTGATTGGACAGCTCTAAGTCTTGAGGCAGGAAGTATGTCCCCTCCTTGGCTGTGAGCCTCTGGAAGACATCCAGCATGCGACCATCATTGTGGAATCTGTAAGGTTTGGTGTGAGAAAGGAAGTGAGGGGGGTGGGTGCAGAAGTGACATACTCAATCCTGTCTCTACCCTGTAAAGACTGCACGGGGTCAAATGTCAAAGCAAGTGAAAAAAAGCACATTTACCACAAATTTATATATGTGCTAAACTTCATCACATCCTGTTTTTACTGTCACTTTGGTGGCTTTTGTAAAACAGGTCTGTGAAAGAACATATGAAACTTANTATATATGTGCTAAACTTCATCACATCCTGTTTTTACTGTCATTTTGGTGGCTTTTGTAAAACAGGTCTGTGAAAGAACATATGAAACTTGTATTGATTACACAAAGCATATTTACAGGCTAACACTCTATAAAAGTAATACATCAATACCAACACAATAAAAGAGCAAAAGGAATCAAACAATATGGCCTGTGAGTGGGAAGCACTTTGTTAACACAAGCTGACTGTAGCAATGTCTGCGTTTGGCTGTGTGTCTGCATGGTTGTACATCTGTTAATGTGTGGGAGTCAGATCCTGGGATATTCTTCAGTGTTAATGCTGGGCTTCAAAGATACTAGATACAATGGACGTGTTGGTTGCAGATGTGTCTGGAGAGCCAGGCCTGAGTCACTAGAAAACGTTCGGCACAGCAGAAGGCATATTGATTTGTACCTCCAGATGAGCACATATTACCAAAGTGTTATTTTTCTTTTGCCACACAAGGGTGCATGCAGCCAACCTCTAAAAAAGAATCACCATGTCTGTAAACAAATGCCTTGGCTGACCATCAAAACCAGCGGACCTTGTGCCCTTCCATAGAGATTCTAGCCTGTCAGAGGGTAATCAACTCTCAAATAAAACCAACATCAAGGAGGAGGGGATTTATACAAGAAGCTGGCATGGAGCTATGAACTCAGCATCATTCCCTATCGCTCCTGGGAGTGGGATGTTTGTAAAATCTTGACCTCACACACAGGAATAGCATGCATTCAGTTTCATCCTACACTTGAATTGTGTTCTCATTCATTTATGCGGTCTCTCTCTTGGAGGAATTCACCATCTTTGCATCTCTGCACTTAGAAACAGACTAATTTCCTTGGTATTAGAGGTGCCCTGAATATAAGTACGTGTTACTTATATCTGGGACATGACCTGGATGATGAGGCTCTCCTCAGTTCTTCTTTAATACAGGGGTCACCATAAGAACATTTATTAATTTATGCATTTTAACAGAATATGCATGACAATATAACCATGGTGGATAAATAAGGAAATATCAATATAAGGTATTTTCGTATGGCAAAGCTGCATTACATACACATTATTCCCAAGACACATTCCTTTATACTGCATTCTTTTCATTATCAATTTATCTACAAATATTTAAATTAAATGAATAATTTGTCTGTAAAAACATAAATAAATACTCAGCCCAGAGGTGACATCTAAAAATGCCTTCAGGCCTCAAAATTTAAAGACATGTAATTCCTACTATCATTTATGACATCAAACATCAAATCATCACTGTTGAGAAGCTTAAACCAGCACATTTTTGCCATTTTTGCTTAAAAACTCAAAATAGATTAACATAGATACATTTTCTCACAACTGACTTGATGGATTAATCGAAAAATCTTTGCAACATACAATATCCTTATTTCATTCATACGCATTTTCAGTTTAATAAACATTTGTTTTATTATATGCTAAATTAAATTGCTACACAAATTTAAACCCTTTTTGGGGTCATATAAATAAAACTGACTTGGCTCGACTGATCTATCACCGTCCTACCTACTAATACAGATGAATGTTACAAGACAACACCCAATCAGTGCAGTTTTCTGTTAAGGAGAAGTGATCAATGAATACTTGGGCTACGGGGCTTACAGAGTCTCACTGCTCCCGAACCTGAGTCACTGTTTAAACTGTATACTGTATGCACATACTGTATATACACAAGCTAACTTGTATACTGAATACCCTTCAACACACAGAAACCCACACATACACAAAAGGATAAACACATGTCAACAGTGAGTAATTGAGCAAGGAATGCAAACAAAGTCTTTTTTCTAAACTCTTAAACCTTGTAATGATTTGCATGTAACGCCACTATCAATGTGACAATCACTGTTTCTGATATTTGCAAAGTTTCAAAGAGCATAGAGGTGTAAACCCCATCACTGATATGTGTTTTGCAGCCAGTGAATAAAGGCTGCCTAAAATGTAATTAAAAAAGGATAACAGTCCATTCTATCTATACATATAGCCTGAGGCATTTTTTTAGAAATAGGTCACGCTCTGTGTCAGAGCCCCTTCCTTGCAGCCAATAGGAAACAGTAACCCATAAAATTATCAGACTTGCTTCAGCCTCGTGGCCTACATTCAACACAAACCCGTGTGGCGGTTGAGTGGCAGAAGTCATTATTCCCGGCTGCTGTTTTAATATTGTCCATTTAGCTGGAGCCCGATAAGCGCTCCGCTTACTGAAATTAGATGGCACCCTCTCCTCGGCCGCCAATCTCAAACTGATTAATTCAATAAGGGTTTTCTTACATTTTGAGCCGTTAATGGAATTTGGTCTTATATCAGGGTGGGAGAACACACCTTAGATGAATACTGAGTTATATTATTCAGCCATTTATAACCCACCCTTCTACTTTCTACCTCCATACTGCTAAAAAGTATGTCCTTCTATTATCGAAAGAGTGTAATAGTCATATTTTACGCTTAAAATTCTGAATTGATAGTTCTGCAGTGTATGTTTAAGTCCAACCTCACATGCCCAATGCTGTACAATTCTCCTGTAATTTTGTAAAACTGAGAGAAAGAACAATGTTTGACTCAGCAGTTAGGGACTAGCCTTCCAAAGTAGACTGTGGGAGTTTTTTCATGATCTTCACCATTCAAGAAGCTTCTAACAGCTCTATAAAGGACGAAAAGGCTTGGTAAAAATCTGCAAGACATGAGTAGAAAACAAAATGCTTTATGATAGAGTGTTTGTGTTCACTACCATATATATGCAGTCCATTTCAATATGTGTGGAACATCCAGTGATACCAACCATGCAAAACATTCAGCCTAATCGGATAATGTAAGAGGGTTACATGTTCACGCTATATCAAAACACATCTAACTTTTGAATTAGAAACGCTTTCAGTTTTCCAACCAATTGCAGAGTATGGTATGTTCAAAAAGGCAACTGTGTGGTGCCTGCCTTTGTGTCTAATAACTGAATGTGTGTGTGAGTGCACGCCTGTGTGTAGATATGTGAGGTTGATGCATAACTGCATAAGTAATTCCATGCGACTATAAAATCAAAATGGATTAGATCAACATTTGTTTTCATTTTCTGTTGTTTTTTGTGCTTTTCTGTGGACAGAGGAAGGAAAGGAATGGTGGATGGGGTGGAATCGGCACAAGGATGCAGGGATGGAAGGTTTAGAGTTATTTCTGAACGGATGCTTGAGTATAGTAGGCTGGTGAGGTCCAAAATGTTTTAGAGAGTGTTTTCCTTTTCATTGGCAGGCTGTCCCCACAGGCTACATTAATTAAAAAACACCCAAATGATAACTCCCTACTTTTGCTGCTTTAGTAATGTTGTCATGCTTTTCAGCCACCAGGAAGGTCAAACACAGAGCTCAAAGTCAGGGGTGAAAGAACAATATGTCAAAAGCAACTGAATCCACGTGAAAATCAGAGCTGCGTGTTTACGGGACCGTGAATGCACGCTCATTGCTGTGTTTCTCATCAGTGATCTAATATGGAAATTCTCAGTAGTGACATGCACAGACATGATAGCTGGTTGCTGTCTTAGCATCAAGCTGAATGGCTCATAAATGCCAGTTAAAAAATAATTTTCTTCCAGATGTTTGACCTAGTAGCAAGTTCTACGGTACACAGTAATAAGGACTTAACAAACACTGCACTGATTTATGACATCTGCTGTAATGTACTGCTTTCTACAGAGACACATTTCCGAACTTGTTGGGTAGCACCTGACACAATTTTCCTGTGTGTCTTACCTGAGAAAATATATGGAGAGGATGGTGATGGACAGAAGGAGAAGCACTGCGTAGAGAAAGAGGGTAATGATCACCCCTGCTACACCTGATCGGTCAGCTCGATAGAAGTGCCAGTAAAGCTTGGCTGCATCAGCCACTGGTGCGTCTGGGCTGTAGGCAAGACGCTGAGCAGACAAAGATTGAAAGAAAAAAACACACAAATCTGCACATGAGAACAGTTGGATATATTAGGGTGGACATTTGCAATATGGGGAAGCTCTTGCCCCTGAAGAGACTGATCACAGGAAGATGACATGATGGCTTCAAGTACTTTTTAGCCCACTGTGTGTCAGCGTTAGTATTATGGTATTTAGTGAGAAACAGCTTTATTGCACCATTATATTAGGTATTGATTTAGACATTACCTCAAATGAATCATAAGTTTGAGCAGTGAAAATCATTTGTCTCACTCACTGACAAAATCCATCCCACTGCCAAAAAGACACCCATCTAACCTTGCACATTTTCTTTCTCACCCTCTCCCCTCCCCCCTTTTTTGTAATATAAAGTCACTTTGCCAAGATAAAGTGAACTCCTATTTAAAGTGCACAAGTGTCCAAGTTATTTTTAAGTGACTTACCCCGAGGACGGCGTCCACTGCAAAGACTGCCAGGGGGTTGAGGACTGTCCACACTCCCTGAGCCATGATAAACTTTGACGTGAAGGAAGGGAGTGAGCCAAATATCTGTTGACAGCCCCATCTGATCAGAACCAGCAGGAACGTTACTGCGTTCAAGGTCAGGGGACCCACCACCACCATCACCAGCTCCTCCCGGGTGTGGAGCAAAGAACTCTGGTATACAAGGTCCACCGTGTGTGCATGGAATTGGAATCTGGCAGGAGAGGAAACGGAAGCGGGTTATATGTGTGGTATGTTTGTGAGAATTTGTGAAGCTCTGTAGCTCAGGGGCAACTGACCTCAACAATTTGCACACAATATTATATTATTTGTGGTTGATTCAGTCATATTTAATTAGTTTGATGACAATCAACATTATCATAGGCTACATCACTAGTCATTGCTGCCTTGTTGTATGAATGTGATGTATTAAAGAAAACTACTAATGGCATTATCATCTAGAAATATCAATTCAGTGAAAATCCATGTAAAAAGGTTCAAATATATCTTAAAAAAGTATCAAAATCAAACACATTCATGCTGCAAGTAACAGTATTATCACCTATGCTGTCATATGTGATTTTTCAAAGCACCCAATTGTAAATTAGACCCTCCATTTACAGCAAGCCTCATGAATTTCTTAATCTTCCCATCAGTCAGGAGGAGGTAGAACCAATGGTGAGAGAGGAGAGGTGCAGTCTTTGCTCATTAATTCCCATCTGATTTGCTCTAAAAGTCAAGTGCCTTTCAGATTCTGTTCATTAATCTGACTGAAGAGGTCCATTGGTGTATTATCTGAAGCAAATCTCTAAACTTCCAAAAGATTAACTCACTGGATGGCCGGCACAGATAGACAAGTTTCATGTTATTTCTCTTTTTCCAGTAAATCACATTGTTCAATCTCAATTTAAGAATGACACAGAAATATTTCATGTATAGTAAATCCTTATGTAATAGGACTGAATATTAACACAATATGGACACTGGGAATTTGAAAAGTAAAATATGTAAACACCATTGAATTCTGTCATCTGACTAATCTGACTGTGTCAGTATGTGAAAGGGACCTTGTTGCTTCTGTGCCCTCTTTGCTGTCCACTAATGCCTTAGGATGGATTAGCAGTAAGGAGGAGGAGGAGGAGGAGGAGGAGGAGGAGGAGGAGGAGGAGGAGGAGGAGGAGGAGGAGAGAGATGGAGAAGAGTAAAGAAGAAAGGTTGAGATAGAAACAAATGGGGAGGGAGGCCTGTCATCACACTAGCCACTCTGATGTCACTCTTGGTCTCTCTCACTGGGCACCGCCAGCTCTGGCCATGGCATGGAGAGAGAAATGCTTGAAGGGAGAGCAGCAGATTCGGACATGTGGAAGTTGTCATCCAACGTTGACCCCCTCTGTTTTCGCATTTTTGTTTTTTCACCTCCTATCCGCCCCCTCAGTCCATCCTTTTTTTCCATTCAGTCACATTTTTTTTCCTCCGTTTTTTTGCTGTCCTCTATCACTTTCCATGATTTAACGTGATGTTTGCACCCCCATGCTATTGTAATAAAAACCTGCTTGTATGCATGTTTGCAGCCAGCCCTTTTTATTGTGATGAATTAAATCAGCACCATATGCCAATGAGATGTGATTTAACAGTTCTGTGGTATCTTATTGCTGTTTATTCTCAATGCTGTGTACCAAATAATAACAATAAATTCCTTCCAAATAATGTAGCCTTTTGGGACTTAGAGCCGTGTGGTGAAATCAACAAACTCCCCCAGCAATGGTTTGTTAATATTGAGAGAGTCTTGTTAAAATGTTAATGGGGGGATTCCAAACAGATGATTATCCAGTGTGTGTGTATGTGTGTGTGTTTTCCGATACACACACTCAGACACACTGCACATCCCCATTCTCTCCTCTGCTCCATGTCCCGTCCACATCCCATTTTCCCACAACTGTACTTTGCATGTATGGTTTTAAGCATGCATGTCTATTGTGCCATGAATTCTGAGGGTGTATGCGTGTGCGCATATGTGCAATTTAGCTATGTGCCCTGCAATCTATGTATCTGTCCTGCATGCACAGAAAGTGTCTATATAGTTCTGCATTTTGTGTGTGCATGTGTATCCATACGTCAACCCCCCACCACCACCCATGTGTGTATGTGTGTGTGTGTGTGTGTGTGTGTGTGTGTGTGTGTGTGTGTGTGTGTGTGTGTGTGTAGGGTGATATCAAAGGAAGCAAACTCACTTGTTGACAGGAACTGCTATGGCCTGGAGGTAGAGCCACTGGCTGCAGTAATGCAGGTAGAGCCTCACAAACCACATCAAAGCCAGCAGCAGCATAATGAGGCCGAGCTGCCGAACGAAGCCACGCCAGCTATGCAGTTGTTGTTGCCGCGGCAACAGAAGGCCCAGCTCGGACGGCAACATGCGGAGGGCCAAGCGGGCTCGGTTGGACAGACACGGGGGACGGGAAGCAGGTCCACTCAATCCTGGTCTGTTTTTAGACAGAGGAGGAGCAAACACATGATACATGACAATTTAGCTTCTAATCACAACATTTTAACACAATGATGTGATTATGTTATCCTCAAACCGTTTACTGATTAAACAGTGAATATTATTTAAGGTTAATCTTTAGTGATACTATGAAACGTTAAAAAACAGGGTGTCCTTTGTGCTGACATTGTATCTCAGCAGTTATCTCACCAGATCCGATTACCTAGGTCCTATCAAAAAAAACAAAGCCTCAATCTAAGAACATTAAAAGTTCCTACAAATGTTCTTAAATTCTCAAATGCTGCATTTAAAAGCAACTGCCCACACTCATAAGTGCTCTTTAATGTCAGCTGTCCGTGGTACTGAAGATGATGCTGAATGCACTTTAAAGTAACTTATGCATATTTAATACTCACTTGAAGGAGTCAGCATAATGGGGGTGTCAATACAGAGGGCAAAAAAAGTTTAGCCAGGTTCAACTTATGCTACTATGTAACATGGTGTTAAATACATTAATCATTATTTAGTTATTTTCTAATGCAGATGACATACAGATATCTATAACTTATTTCACCATAAAATAATTGAAACATAAAATAGTTGCAGCTGATAATTTCCCAGGGTTGTAAAATGCTGTACAGTCCATTGATGAGCATTTAAATGTGTGAATCTTTTTCTCCACATAGACTTCCTGGATCATATTTCATTGTCTCAGCTAAAACAATACCAACCTAGGATCTTAGTTTTAAGATATTTTTGGATTCACATTGCAAATACTGAAGTTTCTCTACATTAATAACACTATACAAATGCATCCTTACTGTCAGCATATATGCATCAAACATTGCAGGATGGGATATGTAGTATTCAAATTGACATTCAAAATTATTTAAATTCACGCATGTACACAAATGTACCCTGTCTTGCTTTCTCACACACACACATGCATAAACAGATAGGAATCCCTTCCAGCAGTGCTCAGCTTCCCTCAGCACCTCTGCCTCCTCTGTGCCGCCCTTTGTCAGGCCTGCTCAACTATTCCCTTTCATATAGAGGACACAGATGGAGCAGTGGAGGCAAGAGGAGAGGAGAAGAGAAGATAGGAGGAGAGAAGAGGAGAGGGAAGGAATGGAGAGACATTCGAAATATGTCAGAATTGACTAGTAATGGTCTTCTATGAAAAATTAAACTTGACATCACATGCAACAGCATAGTGTGTTAGTGAATAATAAATTAGTGTGTACTGTTGAAATGTGCATATATTACAGCACATGTATACATGAGGAGACACCAATGACCCCTATCGTCTGGCTGACAGTAATAAGACCGAGGCCAAAGTAGGTGTGTACAGTAGAGGACTAGTGTTACCAACAGAGTGTGACTTAAGGCCTTTGCCTGTGGATATCCCTGTGTCTCACCACTGTGTCCCAGAGCACAGTAGGAATTCACTTTGTAGTGTGTATCTAGGGAAAATGGTACACTGCCTAAAGATGAAAAACAAGAAAAAANCACACACACACACACACACACACACACACACACACACACACACACACACACACACACACACACACACAAAACTCTCCAAATAATTAGGCTAGACTTACATCAAAATGCAGCATTGCGTTTTCTTCACTACTCCTATTGCCACTGAAATATGAACAGTAACTCAGCTGAATTTAAAACAAAGGAGATTATCTTCTGCTGTTCCTGTGAGGTGGGCGCACTCTCTGAAGTGTAAAATTATTCGAAGTTAAGTTCCTCAGTGGATGCACACAAGAGCAGTGGTGTAGTATACAGTACACATGGAAGAACTCAGGATTCATTCAGAAAACACTTAGTCAACAGTTTGGCCTGCTAAATATTCATATTTAGCATATTCATGGCTGAAATAAAATCAAGCAGAGGATAAACATCTGTCATAAAAGTCAGCTACTGGTCAGCTCTGTGGTTGAGATTATAAACTACAGCATGTACTGTATTATAAGATTTCACTGCAAATACACTGTATATTTTCTGTGTGAGCTCAGTGAGCAATGAGATGCTGTGCGTACAGGATGATAAAGGCAATACGGATATAAGTAGGAAGAATTATAATGAATTATATTCTTTCTCATTACATGTAAATTAATTCAGTTGATGTCTGTTTACTGCTGATATTTGTACTGTACTACTATTGTCTCATTAAAATTGCATTCTATGGTTAACAAACAACTCTTCATAAAGGGTGTTAAGGCCTTCATATTAATCAATGACACTACAGCAAATCTTTTGAATAAATGGCTACACAAGGCACAAACACAATTAAGATTTGCGGTACTGTAGATAAAGGTAAAATAAAATATATTTTTAGGTCAAAGCAACAAAAAATACGTTTTTTCTGTGACTATAAACAAGTGTACAATTCCAATGCCAGTCAGCATCAGTTATTTGTTTACATGCAATGTTGAAGTATAACACAATCAGAAAGATGATAACGTACGAGCAAAACGTGTGTCTCTGCTTCTCTATTATGAATCTGACAAAAGCATTTTTATTCTCTTCCAAGCTTTATCACGACTTGCTTCACTGTGTGGTATATAAGTGCTTTCTGCATGTCTGCAAAAGTGAAATTACACAGTAGACAAAAAAAGCAGTGTGTCACAGACACGGGCAAGATGCTACCCTGTCAAGTGGCATTTAAATGAAAACAGTAAACACAACCTGACGCCCATCCTTCATATAATGAAGATATTGATGATGCATGAAAGAGGAATATTTTTAGACGTCTTCATGTGGCGGCCTCTTCCAAAGGAAACAGGTAACATGATGTGAAATCTGTTATCACCACTGAATTGATTTCATTATGGCACCTCCAATTACAGAAGTACAATACAGAAAAAGAGAGAAAGGCAGGGGGGTGGAGGTGTGGGCTTTTTATCTTGCAGGAACGAAAGAGGTTTCATTCCAATATCACAGCTTGTCCCCTGAACGACTGATAGCATGTGGCGTAGCAGCCTAGAGATGAAACTAACCATCTCAACAGGCATGCATTGGCACATAATTCTGTATTTGAATTGTACTTTATATGATTCTGTGAAATCTGGGCCAGAAGCTGTTCCCTCATTATCTTAGTTTGGATATGTTTGTTTTCATTCCTGTTTCATCAAAGCACATTGCAAAAGGACTCATCATCCTCTGTAAAGCTTGCCAGAGTGTGCCAGCATCCGTAAATCAGATTTAACTAGCATATACCTGTCAAGCAGTGGAGCAAGAATCATCTCCTGGACTGCTTTTCCTAGGCTGTGTCCCTTAATGTTGCACAACATGACAACTAATGGGAGTTGTGCTACTACACAAAGTAAATGGGAAGCACAGGCATTATTAAACCTCTAATACAGCATAAGTAATGAGAGATGGAAGGACGAAGGGGGTGGGTAGGGCACTGTGGAGTGTTACATGTTAAATAGCAGATTTATGGTGAGAAAGCTCCCGGGCCAAGGAGACAGGAGGTAACCATCTGAAACCCTCAGCATAGCCCTGGTAGCTCAAACCCTGCAGTGTTTGAGGCCACTTAAAGTATTGGACTTATCCCTTTATTTTAAGGATTAAGTTATTTTCTGTCACTGTCTTATTTGGGCCACCGGCGTTGTTTATAAATGCACTAAAACCACACATCTTTTTCCACATATTCGAAGAATGGTTTGCTGTTGGGGAAATAGAGAAAGCAAAGATACAGTGTGAAAATAGACTTAACAGATTGACAGATAACATGATTGTTTTCTTAGTGGCCTGGATGCACAAGAGTCGTGGTGATTATGGAAGTGTGATTATCTTAGGTGTCATGAGATAGGACTGAAGATACTGCATCTTTGTTTTAAATTTCATCTTTGAAGAATGCTGATAATGCACTTGTTTTGGATTGTGACAGTATCTATCATCTGTCGTCTGTACTGTAGGTTTCACAACCGGTTCCCTTCTGAGATATCATTACGGTTTTTAATTTAGTTTAAGTGAGAATGTAACAAGTAATAACTGAGTTTAAGGTTTAGGGTTAATCTCCTAAACCTTAAACTAAATGATTAGCCAGTGAAACACTTTAAGATTAAAGCAATGAGATGGAATGTAAAAATTCAACAGACAAACATAAACACATACACATGTACACACACACTGAATAGAAAAGAAAATTGTAAAACATTATCTTTGATCATATGATCAAAGATAATGTTTTACAATTTTCTTTTTCTAGAATATGTTAATTTGTGTTTAAATCAAATGAATTAATAATAGGAGTGTAACGTCTTTGAACTGAACCGGAAAACCACAATTAAAAGAACTTTGGTTCAACCACTTATTCTGATATCCTGAATTTCAGTTTAGCCACCTAAAATAGCAGACACACCTGCAGCTTTATGGTCACCTGTGTGGAAATATTTCAGATTTCCAATTATGAAGGATGGGGGTCACGCTGTTGACAAAACACAGGTAATATGTCATTTGTGTTCTACGGTAACACCTCAAATATGCTAGCACATATGAAGAGGTATCACAGAGCTCACTCAGCCTGGTGCCTTCAAACCTAAGCTTAATCCAAAATCAGAGCGAGCAAAAGCAATTACTAATGCTATCAGGGTTTTCATGGCATTGGACATGTTGTCGAAAGCCACAGACTAAACTTTATGAAGACTTTTTTTTTTTATTTATCCTTTTTTCTGTGATTATAGAGACTGATGTTAAGAGAAGCGCTTTTTATTTATTTTTGTTTTACCTGAGACTAGTTAAATAAAATCAAGACATTTGTCTGTAAGTTTTTTTTTATTTTTTAATGTTTGAACTGAACCGAAGTTTGAATCGAACCGTGACTTTAAAACCAAAAGTTGAACCCGAACCATGTGTATGGTGAACCGGTACACCCCTAATCAATAAGCAAGATAAGATAAGATGCAATTTTCTGTATGTACATGTTTATATTAAATCTGTGTTGCATAGACATTTTTGTAAACTGATCTGAGTTTAAAAAAATGCACAGATGCTGCAATCATTCCCACAGTATAAACATTAAGCTTTGTGGAGCCATCCATTGCAGATGCACACAGACTTACGTAATGACTGGCATATAAGAGGGCTTTGCACAGGTGGGGTAAATATAATACAGGAAGCTATGAAACCTCACAAAGTGGAAATCACAAAGAAACCAGCTCCCATAAGATGCATTAAATGATAATCACTGGTTACAGAGCTGCTATCATTTTCCAAAGCACCTTGAATGTGTGTGCATGCATAAAAACAAGTTGAACAAAGCAGAACTACATGCCTGTAAGGATTTTAGATAATTGAGTTATTTTTATATATATTGTGAGAAGTTTTATTTATATTGGGGGGGGCAAACAAAAATTTGCTTCAGATTTAACTTTGTGTTCCCTTTTTCTCTCTCTTTCTTTCCCCTTATTTATTCATTTGCCTTATTTTATTTGTTCCAAGAACAATTACCTTACCATTTGGGGGCTTTATAAGCTTCATTTGTAGGCTCCATGAGACCTTGGCAAGACGAGCATATACATAAATGAGTTTCATTGACAAAATGGGAATGCAGTGGCAGGTATTTGGGGTGTAGTTACTGTAAAAGAGAATTATGGAATAGTGACTCAGCTGCAGAAGTGGAGTCCATCATCGTGTAATTAAAATAGTATAACGATGCACCACCAAATTATCAGAATTATTTGCAGCTGACAGGGAGTGGAGGAGAGCATAATCAGAAGCAATGAAAAAAAATATGTTCCACTTAATTAGGAATCCTTGTTTGACTTATAGTTGGCTTCTCATTTTTATAACATGAGGGAGGTTCTCACATGTAGGGAAGTATATGAAGGCCATGGAAAAGGCCACAAATGCTCTGTGTTGTTGATTAGCTGGCAGTGGGTGAGATGCTATTCTGGCACAGAATCACAAGCTGATAAAAATGTTGTATTAATGATTAGATGTGAAGTTAAAGTAAGCAGCAGACTAAGAAGGAACACTGATTCAGCATCATGGTAATGATTAAGAATAGAAATGTGGGACATTTTATTGTATGGCAACAATGCCTCTGAATATGACTATTCAGTGCAGTGAAAACAGAATCAGCAAATATGTTCATGTTGATGCAATTAACTCACATAAGAAAGTAAATTATAACCCAGTTTGTTGCAAGCGGTGAATTACACAATAAACATGAACAATTTCACATCATAGCAACAAACTTATCCTTTCTCAAATTTTCTAAGAATGTCAAAACTCAGATCCAGAATACTAAACAGCAACTTTATCATAATATTGTCCCATTTAATATGCAATTTGACATTGTCATGGGTTTAGTTAGGTTTAGGTTCTATAAATAACTTGGTCTTAGGAAAATGTCTTGGTTTGGGTTAAAATAACAGTTCCGTTAACATAAACATTTCTGCATCGTCATGGTTACAATAATAGCCACTTGATTACAGCTAAAGTAACCAATGTTGACCACCAGTAGGAAAAAGGAAATGAACATACACAACAGTGTACCAACCAGAAAACAAATTAAGACCACATATTTGACAAGAGATAGTCTGGCCTTTTGACTGCTGCATAACCCAAACAAATCCCTCCTGGAAAAACGTGTTTTTGCCCTCTCACACACCTTGGAACAGTTTACATGTATACATGAGGTAGCTGTTTCACTGCTGTGCAACATGTGGCGTTTTTATGGAGCGCCTGACTTAGCACGAGAGGGGATTAAAACATGGAAATGGCACGTCCCTTGGTGCACCATAAACTAGGGTGGAAACATCTCGAATGCAGATGCACCTGGGATCAACAAACACACAGGGACTTCCCAAGCACTTGTTACACACATAGCTACCACCACTACTACTATTACCACAGTTCATGACAATGAAGAACAGGTTGTTTTTCCTCTCTATAAACTTTTTTGGGGCATTGAGAAAAAAACACAAAACACTGTGCCAGTAAATGTGTAATACATTGAATGATTAATACAGGACAAATAATACATGTTCTAAGGCGATATATCCATTCATCAATTTGGGAGAGGCGTACAGGGAGGAGTGCTGCAGAGGCTGAGTATGGGCCTCCAGAGAGTTGCAGCAGTATTTAAATGGATTTCACTTCTCTGACCTTGTCTCATAACTGCAGGACATTGTCACCAGAGAGATAGAGACACACAGAGAATGAGGAAGGGATGGAGAGAAAAAGATGGAGAAAATTAGAGGCACAGAAAGTGAGATAAAGACAGAATTAACAAGAGGGAGTTAGAGGGAGGAAATAGTTATGAGCCAGAAAGACTAACTATGCATTGTATGAGTGTCTGCAGAGAGCAATTAAGTAAGGGAGGGACAATGGAAAAAGAGAAAAGGGAAAACAAGTTTTTCTCTGACCTGGAATGCCATCCAGCATCACTGATATGACCTGGCATCTGTACTACACCATAAAAGGCTGAGTGTAAGTGTGTTTTATAAATATCACTCATATCTTATTGTGTATTCTTCCAAACAAACAAGTGTAAGACAAAAGTAAACTGTTAGCTGTTACTAATCAAGTATGCAATCAGCTTGTTTCTTAACTGATAATGACTAAAAGGAGTGCTGATGACATCATGCTTATGCAAAACAATTGTACTGTGCATCAAATTCTGATAACATCAACATGTACAACTTGTCAGTTATATTATTAGAGCTGTCTGTCAGCAATATTTTCCTAAAAGTTCGTATTTATTTACACAGGGCACCGTGCATTAGTGCATGTTTGTGCAACAGTGCATTAGTCAGTATGCATCTGCATAATAAAAGCTATCACAATCCACTTTTAAACTCTTGGGAGAGTTGTTTGTTGACTTTTTGCTGTTTTTTTTTAAGATGCTTATATCAGACTGGAGGACAAGTGATTGCAGATGAAAAAAGAAGAGCGTGAGGGAAGCATCACCTCTGGCCTAACTCTCTCCCTCTTCTGCTCTCTCACACACACACACACACACACACACACACACACACACACACACACACACACACACACACACACACACACACACACACACACACACACACACACACACACACATACGCAATGTCTCATACACAAATCACACGCGATCACTCATATGCTTTCACATATAGTTCCTGTCACTCTTCCTCTACATGAGACCCCTCCCCCATCTCCCTGATACGTGTTTGTGGGAAACACATTCATTTGACCCAGACCACCAATGGGACTGCAGTCGACGCTGACTGATACCCACATCACAGCAGATTAACCAATCGCCTTGCAACGTTAGCCTGTCAGGGAGCTGACAAGTCTGATTTCCATAAAGGAAGGAGCACAATGATTGTGTATGTGTGCGTCTGTGAGATCTGAAGTGACCCAGGGCGCGTCTGGATGCAGAAAAACCTAACATGTGCACCCGGGCCGTGGTAGCCAGGGGCCTTTCATACATGCACACAGGCACTTGTGCATGCAGACATATTTCTGCCCCCTCAGCACAGGAAAGAGCCCTGCAAAGCACTAAAGACCCAGGGGTGACCAGTACTGCCATCTCCACCCACCTCTCCTAGCATTACATCAGAATTGATTGACCCTTGCACTGCATTGTGATTTGGAACTGCAGTATGCACAGGATTGACAGCCTGCAACTAGCTGTTGTTTCAGGTGGTTTTCTTTCTTTTCTCTGTCTGCAAAGAGAAAGAGTATTTTTTCTATGGCTTATGCACATGATCCTATGTGATTAGTACCAAAACCAATGCAGATGAGGAGCTCTGAACAATATAGTTGTACAGAGGATGTATACAGACTCAAACAGATGGAGGGCACAGAAAGACAGAGACACAGTGAGTGAGTGCTCTGATAGGCTCGGTTGGGGGAAACTGGTAGAGAGGAACGTTGGTCCCCAACGAGGCGAGCTAACTGGGGGAAATTAGGTCAGTGTGTTCCCTTTGACTCCACAACAANAGAGAGAGAGAGAGAGAGAGAGAGAGAGAGAGAGAGAGAAAGAGAGAGAGAGTGTGAGTGTTTTGCTGGTGCACCTACAGCGCTATACTGCACCACTATACTAACATACTGTGGTGCAGGTCTGTGCTTGTTTGCATGTGTGTAAATCTACTTCTAAAGGTCAGACCTGATTTCAGTACAGGTGATAATTATTCTGCTACTTTATTCCAGGCTTAACAATAGTGTTTGAAAACTAACTGGATTTGAGTGATAAAAACTTTTATGTGGACTCATCACCCATTTTAGGTACGAGATTTAAACAAAACAATTAGGATGTAACTAATCCTAACATCATAATCAGTAACAAAATTGTTCTGAATGTAACACAAATGAATAAAGGTTAAATGATATCCATCCCCAGATGGGCGGCATACATTCGTTTGGAAAAGACAAAAAAAAAAAAAAAAAAAAAAACCTTTGGGGACAGATGGAGTCAGCAGTCATTTGGCCTCCGGAGGATGAGGATCCTCTTCTTTTTTACCTCCTGCCAAGCTTTGTCTTTACTCTGTCTCTCTCTCTCTCTTCATGTCTCCTGATCAGGACAAGTCACATATACTATAATTGATATGAGATTTAGGGGGTACATTTCAGTGTAATTAGAATCTTGATAATTGGACTAATTAGATCTAATTGCTATGTGAGAATGACTTTGATTAAAACAGGTTTCTCTCCTCAAAACCAGAGTGGAAAAAAAAGTTGGGTGACATTGATGACACACAATGCTAAAGCTAATTGGCAATAATCATAGATGCATGAAACTCAAAATCACTGTGAGTAACATCATGCAGATATCATTGATAATAGCTACAGTATAACACCTATATAAATAAGGTTATAGTTCTTTGTACAATTTTTATTTTTTTTGCAATATTGAAGATGTGCTACAATTTTAAAATGTGACCTCACTTTCAAAGTCAAAAAAGGTGAGGTTTGTATGGCTCAAACCTAAGTTTGCAACATTAACTTATCACTGTGCTGAGCACACTTACTATAAAGTACTGCTTGAAGTACCTTCTCAAGTGTAAAAGCATTAAATTGGTCCTATCGAATTACAACAGCCGTATTGAATCAGGTGCTTTGATTTTGCTCAGTGCTATTCTATGAGAAAAAAGGTGGTTAAGATTACTCTTGTGGACATCAAATAAGCTGGAAGGTCGGCGAGAGTCTTTCATGCATGTTCAAACAGATAGCAGCAGCATAGAAACTACTCACAAAAAAGAAAAGAAGAATCACTGCTGGCTTGCTTTCATAGTCTTTTTCATTTGCCCAGAGTTTGACTTGCAATAAGACATACTTACAGTTAAAGGTACACACACACGTGTGTGTGTGTGTGTGTGTGCGTGTGTGTGTGTGTGTGTGTGTGTGTGTGTGTGAATGTGTGTGTACTTTTTGAGATTATCAATCAGAGACTAACAAAAAGGGGAAAAAATATCTAATAAAGAAAACAATCAACAAGTGACTCCAGAAAATAGCTAGCTCTGGCCTAACTGAAAGAAAAAAACAATGTTAAATATAATTTATCTACAGCTCCCTGTACAGTGTACCTGAACAGTGCCTTTAGACAGCTTTCAGTAAGTTCTCCTGGTGTTCTTCTGAATAGATTAGGTGAATAATTGGAGTGACAAAAAATAAAGGAGACATTTAGTGCATCAATTTTCGCACACTGTACTGTGACTGTAATATTCATTAGATGCATTAATATGAACTATATACTAGCAGCTGCCATACAATTGATTACACTTTTAAGCCACACCTGTAGCCTGCTATTTAAGCACAGTAATTGTTACAGTATTTACTGTATGCAGAGTGAGTTTGCAGGGTTATTCTTGTTACAGTATGAGCACACACTGTGGAGCTCCATGCTTCATTCCAGTACAGTTCTTCCAGTATATTTATTTTACATGATGAATAAAGTGGTCCTGACTGTGACGTACTGGAAACAAATGCATTGTGTTAAAGCTCTTGTGTGATTCTCAGAATATTCGAACTAAATCTTACAGTTTCTAACTGTTTCCTCAATAATGCATGAGCATCTGATTTGCACATTTGTGTCGGGATGCCCTATAAAAATCTCAATGAGCTCAGTCTCTTGTGGCTCAATAGATGGCAGTAATATCCCTCAATCACTGCAGTATGAATCCTCATCCCACATAAAATACATGTTTTCACAGACACATACTGTAAACACACACACACACACACACACACACACACACACACACACACACACACACACACACACACACACACACACACACACACACACACAAGAACTGATGTACACATAAACCCAAACACACTCCCACACATGCACAAAATGCATGTAAATGCACACATGCACACACAGATACACACAGAGCTCTCAAAATGCCAGAAGAGATGGAGATGACATCATTATGGCAAATAATATAAAAAAATTCTGTAAACAATCTCTTTTGTCTGCATCTCTTTCAGTCCTCAGGTAATGTACAGAAGCCCAGGATAAGTCAAACAGCACAGTGGGAGATATGGGTGAGGGTATGACTTTGAGACTGCAGTGTCTTTTACTCCATTGTGAAAGCCAACACTGGCACCGTATCTTTCTAATGCTCTGATTAGGTGAAGGCCCAAAAGCAGCCTTTAGCTTATAGATACTGTAATGTGTGTGCTGTAAAGATGAAATCAATAGCAGCAGCACCTTCACAGGGCATCAGGGAACAGCCGGAGCTGCAACTCAATACAATCCGTACCTATAACTGACAGAAACGACTCATCTCACGGAACCCTGCAACTGCTCAGAGGTAAAAAGCAGCACTATGAATAATTGTGAAAACCATTTAATTGTGTCCCTTTGTGTGCAGCCTGCCTGGGTTCTGTGTTCGTTTTGTATTCACTCTCCCTCAAGATAGTCCCTGTGTCGTCATTTGTTGGCAGGATACGCTGGTAATCATTTGAATTCCCCCAGTATGTTCAGAAGATGTCAGGGAGTAGTCTCTGATCTTGTTTAATATGTGACCAGCAGCTATAAATTACCAACTCCCAGAAATGAGGAAACATGGGTACTTTTAAATCTCCAGGGAGAGCTCTCTTTCTGTCTCGATCCCTCTCTCTCTCTCTCTCTCTCTCTCTCTCTCTCTCTCTCTCTCTCTCTCTCTCTCTCTCTCTCTCTCTCTCTCACACACACACACACACACACACACACACACACACACACACACACACACACACACACACACACACACACACACACACACACACACACACACAACACAGACTCTCTCTGTCTCTCTCACTCCCCCCAAGTGTAGTGTAGTGTATGGTTATCCCCTCCCCTTAATTTAGTTGACGTTCAAATAAAAACAAATACCTGTGACTTTTTTGTTGAAATAAGCAATTTTGCTTTTAGCCTATTTTGAAGTTCCATGGGCATACAGTTCTGCACCTTGTTGCTTTCAACACATGGCCACGGTGTTTGAAATTCTATGCTTTCTGCTTTGTTTATATTTCATACATCCACTTTTCTCATTAAAATCAAATGCTGTAAGCGATGATGAAGAAGAAAACAAAACATACCTCTTGTGTGTCATTTTGTTGTAAAGGGGAAACCATATAGTGGCATACGGTAATGGATATAGGTTGAACATTGTTTGGATTGGCATCATATGCAATATTACTGCAGAAATTTGTATCTTTTCTCATAGTGAAATTATAAAACTGAAGTGAACTTTAAATTTTAATTAATTTAATTCCTTTATAATATTTTTTGCACAATCTTCAAGATCCATATTAATTGAAATACAAAAAATTTAGATTCATTCCAGGAACAAAGGGAGAAACTGGTTGTTTTGCCAAGCATGAAATATAAAAGTTTTTATATGATTCCACTGCTTTCTAACATAGTTCTTCCCAAGTGTCACTTTATTTTAGTTTAGTACAGATTAGGCCATGATGCTCTGGAAATTACTTTGGTTGCTAGTTTATGTAGACAAATGAAAATTAAACGATATATACGATAAAAAATAAGTAGTGGGAAACTCACAAACATTTTGGTTAGGATTTCCCTTGAAAGACTACGGTATCCATATCTGTAAAAGAGGAGCTGTAGGCACATTTTGTTGTCAGTGTCTGTCTGGTTGATGCACACATGCACATTACTGTCTGTGAGGCACAGAAACCAGTTGTCACCCACGTTCATTTTTTTTTCTTTTTTTTTTCATTCCACGTTTGAATTTTGCCAGGCTGAGGCAGGATAATGAGTGGTGAGACTTACTGTAGGGAGAATGTATACTCCTCCATCTCCTCTGTGGAGAGGTTCTCCATTGAAGGCTGCATCTTCTGTTTGTCTGCCTGCCGAGGCGGTGCGCTGTTGCCGCTCATGCTGGGGCCGCAGCTATTTGTCTTCTTGATTGGCTTCTTCTGTGAGGAGCAGAAATCGGGGGGAGCACATGCGGATGTCATTTGTAATCAAAGCAGGAAACAGGCCTCTGAATTTATCTTGGGGGATGCACACGGTGACAGTGACAGTGTGCATAGCACCTTGGAGCCTCTCCTATATCTCAACCGCGCCTCAATTGACATGAGACAAGAATGACGACGAAATCGCATACGGCACGCCATCATTCAAGTTGAGTTCATTTGGGAAACATGCGTACAGTGACGGTGGTGTTAAATATGTGATATTTGAGCAGCTGGCACTGTTTTTTTCCACACAAGTCGTTTACTGTCATCATCATAAACACAGTCAAATGGAGTTAGGAAGTTGGGTTTTAAATATTTCACCAAGGTACTTGGGAGCAGATATTATTTGTTAAGCCGCCAACATGTTAACGGCTTGCTTTCCCTGGCCCTGTCAGCCCTGCCTGTGTTGCCCTTGGGTGGGCTTAGTGCCTTTCAGCTTGAAGTTGTGAAATACTCACTGATGTATGTTAATGAGATCCACAATTGGAATAAGCAACCTCTCTCTTTCTTCCTCCACTGTCTGTACCTCTCTAGATTTTTTCTAACCTATTCCTTTCCTCCATCGCTCTCTCTCTTTTTCCCTCTCTCCATCTCTCCCTCTGAGATAAACTAGGCCCAGGAAGTAGTAAATGGGCAGGGCCCAATAAAAGCTCCATTCGTTTTCATAGGGCAATCTTTGCCAAAGCAAGCTTGGATTCCAGAGTGATGATCACAATAAAAAGGTGGAAAGGAGCAGGAAAAAAAGCGGCGAGAAAAAATGCAGGAGATATATAAACCTCAATGTTCTCCGGTGTCTCCCCACAATAAATTTAATGCAATACCTTAAGAGCGGATTCCGTATATAGCTGGATTCCTGCCCTATGGGCAAAGTGGTCGCCTGGAGAAAATTCATTTTAATTAGGCCTGCACTGCAGGTTGAAGGGTTGAAATCTGATCCCTAGCACTCCCAGGCTGGGGCAGGTTGGAGATCACTTCACTTAATCATTAGACAACTGGGTTCCACTCCACGACATTTGACAGTTAGCAAGCTTTTGAAGATAGGGCCAGGAGGAGAAGGAAAAATACATGGTCTACAGAGGCTGCAGAGAAATAAAAGCTCATATCAACAAACTCATTTATTTAACAGGTTATCAGTGATTAATGATGGTCTGAGAAGCCTCTTGTACATCAATAGAAGAGGGTTACTAAGAATAAAGACTTGGAGGGACGGTAGACAAATGCAGGAGGGGAGGATGTGTCTGTGTGAGACAGAAGCTTGATGTTGTTCATAGGCTTCTAACTACCTCAACAATAACATCACAACAACAAAAGGCCGCAACGGAGGTACAATGGCAGGGGCGGACCAGGAGGCAGCAATGCCAGATCAGCACACAGAGTAATTTTGCAATTACCACTTCAAAGTATGGCAGGTAACATGCAGGCTTTGATTAATTTAGCTTAAGTCCTCTGTAGCACAGGAAGAGGCGTATTCAGAGCGGCTTGGAGAAAAAAAAGGGAGGCCTGGCTGGCATTGCTGATTTCACAGAATTTGAGCTGCTTTGGCTTGTCAAGCAGATCAAAACTGGCTTTGAAGGCTGAAAAATACCTGTTAGTGTGAAATGTATTTTGACAAATCTCAGATAATAAGCTGGGGAGGTGTGTGTAGGGGTGCAGAGAGGGGTGGGAAGGGGAAAGCAGAGAGGGTGCTCATTTCAAGGGTAGGAACACTTCCCCTTAAATCGCTGTTGTTACCTTGTAGTGAATCCCACCCTCTGCTTTTTCCCTGCATGGATCACTCTTCTCTCCTGTGTTTCCAGAAATGGCTCCTGAGGAAAAGTTCTTCCCTGGATCCCAAAAAGAGAAATAATGTGCAATCAGTGTGAAAGAAACAAAGAAAGGTCCATATTTGTCTTCATTTGCAAACCACATCTGGCAAACAGAGAAAGCATCGGGGGTGGTTAAATAATATTTATATTACACAATTCAAATGAATTCTAGTATACAGTTCTTGAAGGTATTAATTCAAATGCAATAAAGGAAATTAAAAAATGAAAAAAGATCATGTAATTCAGAACTATCATAATAATCACATGACCACCACATGGCACTACAATAACAAAATAAAACCACTTAAAATTGAATATGCTTGAAAAAAATCCAGGTTTTTAAATTAATTTCTAGAATTAACAGAAATCACAATTCAAACACATAACTGTTTTAAAAATGTATTATTTGCGGTGTAGCAATACATCAAATGCAATACTCTTTGCATTTCTGAGCACACTGCAAGTGCTGCTTTTGTTTTGTTTTTCTACTCTGAGGCAGGTACTGTAGTGAAGATGTTTTGGTGTACTATCTGGAGACTTGAAAAGGCAACAAAGGCTGATACACAGAGAGAAGTAGGAGTGTTAACTTCTGGAGCTCCCACTGCACAGTCATCTCTGTCTCCCACAATCTCAGAGCTGAACCGTGCCAGCCCCAACACTCTAATGTATGCAATTAGAAATGATGAAAAATCGGAAAAGAAATTAAATTTGGTAGTAATACATTTTGCCATTCTTCTCTTCTTTGGAAAATTACTTTTGAAGTGTTTTTCATCCTCACCCTCTTTTTTCTTTTCTCTTGCTATCTGTCTCACTCTTTTTTTTTTTTTTGCTGTAATTTAAATTGTAAGCCGCCAGATGTGTGTCTCATGCTTGAAGAGTCGGAGATCTGCATTATTTAGCATATTAACATTCACAGAATTTAAAAAGGGGTTCCTGCGTTGCCTGGAGGTTGTAATTAAGTAAACCTTAGCTTGATACATGTAAAAATCTCACTATGTGAAACTTTTCTCCCCCCATGGAACCCGTCACATCTATATAATACATATGGAAACCTTCTCAATGATATCATTTTTCTCTTGCTGCCGGATTAAATATATCGGTAATAATAACTAAAATATTGGCGACACATCAGAAATACCTGACAGCGATAAACTATTAATCATAAAAAAGGAAATACTTGACAGCTAATGTGTTCATAAATGGCAAGAAGTGTCTGCTCACTGCTTTTTTTAAGGGAGTCTGAAATCAGATTTCATCCCAACACAGATGTAGTTTTTAATTACCACCGCACTGCTGGTAAACATTTGGAGTGCCTACAGTTACGAGGTAATAGGGTTATATTTGTTCTCTTCAGAATGAAATATCTTATTTCTACACTTTCCTGTCATTGCATAACTGTAAAGGCAATTTTGTGTCAGTAATGAGATTCAAATGACAGGATATTTTTTGTCACGTTTTTTTAGACTATATATAGTTATACTAAAAAAAATCAAAAAACACAGCCATGAAGAAATATCAAAGATATAAAAGCAGTTAGAAAGTGACAGGGAGAACGACCAAGAGGCAACAAGTCAGAGACTGTTTTTTGACAATATACAAAATGGGACCATGGTATTTTTANGAGAGAGAGAGAGAGAGAGAGAGAGAGAGAGAGAGAGAGAGAGAGAGAGAGAGAGAGAGAGAGAGAATACAGACCATTTTATACTTCTAACTTTTAAAAAAAAATCCAAAATCAGACATTTCTAATTCAGATTCTACTGAACTGTTTCAATACTCATTTTTTAAAACTTGAACAAACTGCATTTTAGGAAATGTACAATGTGACATAGCAAAGCACCCCATAGACACACACACACACACACCTCTATTAGAAACAACAACAGTAACTGTGGACTCAGAGACTCAGACCACCACAGATTAGGAAGCTTTTTGAGACCGCATGCACACACTCATTACACAAGGCCCCACTTGCTAATGCGCAGACGCTGTGGAACAAGGAGCGCGGAGGCAGCATCGACAGCTTAGACAGCTAAGGGCTACGTCCATGAACTCAGAGCGCTGTAGCTGCCACAACTCCAGCCTCTCCGGGCACTCAAGGCCAACAACAAACTCCTTGTTATCCCTTGCGCTCTGAGCTGTGTTAAGACCAGCACACACACACAAACAAACACACACACATAGGCATGCTCATCGTGTGCATACACTGCATTGACGCACCCACACACGGAATGGCATACAAACAAAAACATTAATATGCAGACACTTGCATACATGCACAAACATTTTCCAGGGTAGAAATACAAATGAGTACACCTCACAACCGCATAACTCTACACACTTCTTTTCTTGCTTACACACAAAAACAGACCAAGGAAAGAGAAAAGCCTGAGGGCCGTAACACTGTCGAGACCCCATCAGTGTGTTACCGGTGAGATGCAACCAGGTTGAGATGGTGGTTCTTGCTCACCTAGGCCCCTAATTGCCTGATGACTGGTCCAAAGTTACAGAGGGATCGAAGGTCAGTGACTCACGGATTACCCCTGAGTCCATGTCAAGATCTCGTGTTAAGGTTGCTATGATACTGTAAGGATTTTGTTTTTCTTCACACATAAAAGTGTATGTTGTTTCTTCTTCTAATTCATTGGCTTTTCATGACAAAAACAGATTAATATTAAAATGTACATATTTGTATACCATTTTAAGATTTTTTAACTCCCACTAGTCAACTCTGTTGCTCTTGAAAGTCAAATTTGTCTTTATCCTGTCTTAAACCGCATATGCTATACTTGTCGTATCACACAGAAACTGGGAATTTACTGGGCATTTCAGCAGAATGTAACCATTTCCTTTGAGTGTATGTGTCCAACACGTTGTTTTTGTCCTCTATGTGCAGTCCTTTAGGCTTCTTAATTATCACACCCACAAAATACGTTTACATATGTATCCCTGCAACAAACTTTGATATTAAAAAGATTGAATCAATGTATTTGGAAATCTGATCATTGTTGAATTTATCGGGAAAAGAGATGTGGAGTGGTACTGATTGAGAGGGTATGTAACATTGCGGTCTTGAAACTCTGATGACTGGGACCGGCCTAGAGGGGAGCCCATCCTGAAAGTGCAGGGCAGTGCTCCAAAGAAGACATTAGATGAGGAATCCTCGAAATCACCATCTGTGCTCAAGGGGATGGATGTTACGATGCATTTATAAGATAAATAATAAATATATAAAAAGATAGAGAAATGAAGCAGTGATACAGTTGTGGCAGAATCATCTGTGTGCTCATAGTGATCCACTAAAGGCGATCATCTAACAAGATGCTAATCTAATTAGTCATTTGGATTCAAACAAACCCAATGTAACTGGATCATTCAGTTAATGTGAAAGGTCACTTAACCCAGTGTGCCTCTAGCTAATCTCCATACAGTCCATTATGCTTGGACAAGTCAGCTGAGGTAATGTAGAGTTATTATCATCCAATGGAAAATTAATCTGTAACGCAAAAATATTAACGTAAACGCAGCTGCATTTACAGTAATCTTCAGAGTTCTCGATCAAAACTTGTCAGAATTATTATCTAGGATTGGAATGTCAGGTTTTGTACTGTAATAGACACCTCACTGCACACTGTGATTTTTCTACGGGGATTAATTAACTTAAGGCCTCAGGAATACAAACTTTCAGTCTCACTGTCAAGCTCTGCTGTGTGTACGTTATTGCAATGACAAGAGGTCTCCATATACTTGTCCTGATTCTGAGACAATGGGTAATGAGGAAAATGCTGGCGTCTCACACACACACACAGAAAGTGATCTCCGCACAGTCGCACATCAGAAACAGGGAGGCATGAAATGGGAAGGAAATGTCTGAAACCCCCAGACTTGACAGAGGACTGCAGAACGGGGGATAATTTGTTCCTCTTTTCCTCACTGAATTGGATTTCCATTTTTGGCTAGGTTAAAGTTGTCCATCCAATCACTCCCTTCAACCTTGACGTAATCTCCCCATCTGAATGCCATAATTCGCTCCAGAGGTAATGCAACATGAACAGATCTGTATGCAAATGAGGCACAAACGTCAGGTCGGCTTAGGGAGCAGCGTGGATGAGGTGTTGTGCAGGACACCTTTTGATCCGTTGTTTCACGTACGGATCAGGTTCACTTCCCAAGCAACCTTCTCACCTGACTGCAAGTATATATGTGCACGCGCTATGTCTGTGTGTGAGCCTGGGTATGCAGCCATGTGTGTTGAACAGACCTGGTACCTCTTGCCTTGTGTGGCAGAACATAAATCTCCCATAGTGAGTGCCTGCCTCCCTCTCTCTCTCTCTCTCTCTCTCTCTCTCTCTCTCTCTCTCTCTGGAAAGGCAGTCAGTTCGTTGGGGACACTTCCCTTGTGGGCGTTAGGATCTCTGTGGGGGGTCACAGGTCAGCCAGCGGAGGAAGCGACAAGCTGTGAAATGTAAAAGACCAATTTCTTCCACATGTTTCAGTGCTGGGAGAACACTGCCAAGCTGTCAGCCGGCATCACGTTTAAAATGGGCCAGGGTGCTACCCAGCAGACCTGTCACAACTCATTTGTAATTAAAAAGCCTGTGTGATGTTTAAAGCAGAGCACCCCAGAAACTTTTGAGGACTGTTAAATAAAGATGAGCTGTGCGTGCAAAAAAAAAAAAAGGAAAGGAAAAAAAGAGGGGATGTATTAATAACAAAGAAGCTAGCCAGTCGCCTTTGTAGTAGATCAATACCAAATGAGCCTGTATTTGATTCCTGGCAATGACCAGGATGTTGAATGACTTGAATCAAGGAGGGTAACAAGAATAGTATGTTTTTAAAATAAGGAAATGGATTCTTATTACTATTAACAGAATTCATTAGCCATCTCTAGATGTGGTTGCATTAGTGATATAACCTTGCTCAGTGCAGACCACCAGATTAAGCAGGGCACCTAATACAGATAATCAAAAAAGTTCATTCATTCACTGTAACATATACTCCTCACACCTATTTGAGATCATATAAGGGACAGAACCTACCCCAGCACGCACCGCGGAGGAAAAAAAAGCATAGGAGCACCAGTCCACACACAGAAACATAATCATATCCACACCTGGAAATGTAAGTCCCAAATCAACCTGACCCGTATGTCTTCAAACTGTGAGAGGAAACCGGAGCACCCGAAGGAAAACCGCATAAACATGAGGGGAACATGCACACTCCTCACAGAAAGGCCCTTCTTACTGTGAAGCAACAACACTAACCACAGAGCCACTGTTCTATGTCCTGTTGCCTCTGGAAAAAAGGTGATGTGAAATGAAGATTACATTTGAAGCTTCAGTATTAATCATAAAACAGTCGAGACAGTTATTAGAAATGTATGATGGCTTACAGGTTGGCAGAAGCCCACATCTCGCTGGACTGCAGAGAAGTGATCTCAGACCAAAACTGCCTAATTTAACGTTATAAGTCAGTAATTAGAGGGTAGACATCTCTGTAATTCTTCATGTGCTGTCTAGCAATGAAGCGTTTATCAAAGCAGAAAAAAAGATCTCCTTTATTGCTTTATTCCTTTATCACATTAAAGCCACAGTAAAAACTTAACACCTACAGTGACAAAATCATGGAAAATATTTGTGTCTGCCAAGTCAAAAAGCCTTTTGTGTTTAGCCTAAAGACATGAAATACTGTAGCACTGCACTGTGTGATTGTAAAGGGCAGTGAGACTGAGAGTCTTCCAATACTTCATAAATATAGAGTTTGAACATCTAACAGGCAAAAAAAATAAGAATTCAACATTGGTCTTCTACACAAAGATTTTTCTCATAAACTCTAATTACTGTACATGTTGGTTGAATTGAAAACTGAGTTTAAACATGGTTGCCAGACATACCACTGACTATTTACAGAAATTTCCTTAAATAGCTTGATCACATAAACAGTTTTATGTGTGGCTGCTAATCTAGTTCAGCTCCATCATAAAAAGAAAATGGGAAACTATAAAACATAAATGTTATCATTCAATTTAAAAAGGTGTCATTTTAACCGTTTAGATGATTGTAACATTTACCCAATGGTATGTCATCACACTGAAGAGGTTTTGTTTACTTATTTAAGAAGTGGTTATTTTATCAAAAAGCTTTATCTGAATGTGCTACAGTTCTATCAGCTGGGTTTATCAGTGATGTGCTTGCTGTTCCAATATTTACCTGAATCAACATTAATGCTACAGTGTATCTGTTGGTTTTTTGCATATAATCTAACCAAGAAAACATCCTTTGTTTGATTTAACTTCTGTCTGTCAAGCTTTGCCAAGTGTCTACTCAACACTGCCCTCAAGCACATTCAGTTCAGTGGAAAAAGTGAGGTCTGCCATTCTTCCCATCCCAACGCTGGTTGACATTAGAGTGACATTTTCTCCCCACTGTGACATAGTCGGGGGTTTTAACACTGGACCCCTACCTGGCAAAGATGAGGAAGAGCAAGCTGAATCAGCCGACAGGTGGAGAGGAGACCCCTGGTGAGATTGTATCACAGCTGCCTCTTCCGCTCTACTGGTGGGGTACAACTGGGAATGGGGATGCATGGCTTGTGAATGGAGCTGGGACCGTGATGGGGACCGAGGCTGGGGTGGCGGTGGCTCATGATGAACACCAGAATGGGACGTGACAGGAGGGTTTGAACTGGGCAACAATAGGGTTACAGAGCGCTCTGGCACCCCAGACATTCTATATGGAAGTCTTTTTACCTAAAACACAACAAACAAGAGGGAGACCGTCTGTATCTGTGTAATCAAATCACAAAAATAAAATGTTGGCATTGTACATCTCTGCAAACCTAGGATGTGTTTTGTTCACATTTTAGGCTTTGTCATTAAATGCAGCATTAAATGGCAGCTACTTCTTGAATAATATTAATGATTAATGATAATTTTATGGTGTGACAGTGCAGTGGTTAAGGTCTGGTAAGGGCTATGCAAAATATACTTTTAAGGTCTAAAAACTTAGGGTTAGGGTTAGGAAAAGATCATGGTTGGGGTTTAAATATCTAGTTTTATTGCCAGAAAAACAGCTACAAATCTCCCAAACTTTTGCTAAAAATACCTCATTTGTCACCAGATAAATGGCTACAAAAGTAACGACACCTTGCAAAAAAAAAAAAACACTTTCATCATTTAAAGGAAGGCAGGAATCCAGTAGTGCTTTTGAACAGTGATGCTTTTGCAAATTTCTGCCATGCAACTAACCCTTTAGCCAACCATCCAATATACCTTTTCCTCATATAGGAGTCAATTCAGATCGATTTCTTCTTGACTACATCACTGCTTTTATGATATGTATTGTAGAAATGTTGGTAAGCTACATATTAAGCATATTGAAATATAGTTTCAAATGATCTGTGGTTTGCAGAAATGTACAATGCCAACATTTTATTCTGATGACTGGGCTGCTCTGTGTGTTCGAAGTCTACACATGGGTTCAGTGAGCATTAATATAACCTCTTCATGTTAATGCCATCAGCAGTTATGCTCATATTATTCCATTGCATCACCATTCAGCCATTGTTTGTGGGAAAACAGCATGTGTGTGCAATTACATTACAGGTGTTTGTGATCAAACTACAGAAATGGCCAACTATTAGTATTTGTCACAGTGTGCCATGCTGACATAAAATAATTCAATAAAGGCCATAATTGTAATTAGTATGAATATTGTACATCCTATTGTGCTATTCATCTGCAAAGATTTGCACAAATATGGCAATTTACATCCCTTCAGGAATCAAAGCAACCGTAGACAACGGTAATGATAATGCTGTAATACAAACAACATGTCATAGTCAAAGGGACAAATAAAGAGACAAACCCAAGACAGAAGGCTTTGTTCTGCCTTTTAATTCAATTAAGATGTTTACTAATCTAATCAATGCATCAGCTCCAATGCATCAAGAATTGTTGGGTAAAGATGTGGTTCTTGTTTGCTCTCTGGGGCCAATTTCCAATTTCTCTGTAAAAGCTTTTTATCATGAAAAATCCAAACCCCTATCTACCCAAAGCCACAATCCTGCCTCCCACATGATAGGTGAGGTTCAGAGAAAAAAAAAGATGCACACAAACAAGCACACACACACACACACACACACACACACA
>JANJYP010083858.1:0-19596 GCA_024605115.1 Rastrelliger brachysoma | reverse complement strand
CACACACACACACACACACACACACACACACACACACACACACACACACACACACACACACACACCTGAAAGTACAAGTTGCACAGCCAGTGGTCTAGATCAGAGGAGATGAGGGCCTCAATTTTTTTAAACTGGTCCAGTTGTGAGTTGGGCTGTCCCCTGGTCAGTGGAATTTTGTACCTGGGTCAGTGACAGATAACCAGTAATAGTAACCATGAACCCTCATGCATGAAAATGAGAGTGCTCATGAACAATTAAGTCAGTTTAACAAGTCCCGATAGAAACTTAAACTATGCAACGAGATGATTTTGCTGTGAATTATTGTGGTTAAGGGACCTGAAATGTTTGTGAATACTGTTCAAAGTACAAACTCCTTCAGGTGCAACTATGATCTACCATTGACCTACCTGCCCTGGACAAGACCGAGACTTGGGCAACAAACAGGGAATGCACCCCAAGCCAGTACAGTACTAATGTGGCTGCTCTCTCCTGGTAGCGCAATCAGTTGGAATACCAAAACCATGGAAGGGACAACCTCACAGGCTGCAGGCAAGATCTGCAGACACAAAGTAAGGCACAAAGTCACTTGCAATTCCACTTAGGTGAACACATGTGCCTGCAGGCATGCACATTAACGTATGCACACATATGCCATATATACCAAATATACAAAATTATGCAAGTAACCAAGAAGCCAATGACAACAGACACACTGCAGGTAAAAACAGGAAAGAAGCCCTCAGGCAGCCACTTTATCTACATCCTATACTTGAAACCTCTTTAACATTATGTTTCTTCTTAACTGCCATTCTTACCTGTCCAAATTAGCTAACTGCCTAAAAGTTGATTTTAGAGTGATAAAGACTGTCTGCATTAAACACAAGGTAGAGGAGTTGATGTTGCCATTGAGAGTGGATGAGCTGACGGTTACTAATTATGCTATACAGTGAGGCCACCATCAATCAAACTGATGAACTTGCATGAAGCAAAAATTGTTAGTGGTTAGTAGTTGATGGCAAACACGCATTCTTATTTACACAGAGAATGGTGGGTTTGCTTAAAAAAATGAACTGACAGTGAGGTGTGTGCCACTTCATCAGTCACTGGGTGGAAATATTTCATCCCTTTATTAGTTGTAATGGAAAACTCAGAGGACCTGTTTTAACACATAAATCATGTGTATCCCTCCCACCCCTCTGTTAATCTACTTTTGGTATGCACCTGTGAAATGATGGGTAGTAGTGTCTGACTCTGGACACAAATTTATGGCATAATATCACGGATTATGGATATTGAGGATATTTCATATTATTCATTTACTGTAAGAAATATGACCTGCATAAATAGCCATTTGTGTGTGCATGTACAAATGCATGTGTGTAGTGCCTGCATGTAGACATGTGCACTTATTAGCATATATGCGTATGCAGGAAGTGCTGTGTTACTGTGTGGTTTCTGAGACTACATCGTGCTTTCCATAGCTTACTTAAACCATTGCATATATCATATTTCAGAAAAAAAGAGAGAAAAAAAAACATATTCCAGACTATCATTGTGCTCTATGCTTCTCCAATGCTCAAAACATACTATAGGACAAAAATGAAAAGGGGAAAAAACAGATTAAAATCAAGAGATCCCGCACCCTGTACTTTCTAAAACCTTTCATTATTTTTGTCTCCTTCCTTCTTCCCTTTTTAATATTAAAATATACAATCTCATGTATCTTCCCATTTGGTGTAAAAACTGAACAAAGACCGTGGGTATGACTCTTTTCAAGGGCTCCCACTTGCCAGCATATCCAAGACATCTCCAACTGAACTGCACTGTTTCAGTCTAAATCCCAACCCAGACACACAAAGCAAAGGGTGAATGAAAAAAGAAGGGAAAAAATGAGGGAGAGAGAGGGAGGAAAGTAAAATAAGCTCCTGGCTTCCTCCTACCATCACTAATTCCTCATTTCCTCTTAGAAGGCACTGCAAGCACTCCTGAAATCGCACGCTATCGTGTGGGCAAGAGGAGAGAGAAAACATCCAAGCCAATCCTGATAGTCTCAGACAAATCTGATCAGCGGTTCCACCACTATCAATGAGGACAACAACAACAGGTTTGTCAATAAAGCACAGCCGAGGTTTTTGGGGAGGAGAGGAGGGAGGAAGAGTGACATGAGGCATTTACCATGCCGTACTTAAACCTTTTTCTACCTCTGAATCAGATCCCAGGTCTGCATTCAATTTATGCCAGCTTTTACCCCGTCCTTTATGCTTGTTGGGAGCCGGAGACAATATTATCAGGATGCTCGAGCTCAGTGAATACGCCCACCAGCACATTGACAGTGTCCACATGTGCTAAATGCTCCAGCTAAGGCCTTTAGAGTTGCCATCAGAACATTGAAGAAGCCCTTTCTGAGCCTGCACAAAACTCTATGGGATCAGGAGGGACACTGGATTTAGTGGCTTCTGTTTTAAGGTTTCTCTTGTGTTTTTTTTTTTTTTTTTTGTACTGTGCACACATCATCAATGAGTAAACAAGAAACAAAGATTTTTTTAATCCACTGGTCAATATCGACCATCCAAAATGAGCATGTGGGTTTTAAGATTAGTGCAGCTTCTATAGAGGATGTTTTCCTTCATATCAAGAGGTTTAGGAAAGTGGTTGTGAAATGCATGGATTTCATCTAATGTAATCTGCTGTGTTGTTTCACTAAAAAAAGACCAAATTTGAAAACATGTTTAGTCTTTCATTCCGCATTGGAAGTGGGGGTTGGGATTTTTTAATAATAATAAAAAATTACCCTTTTGTCAATTCTGCATAACTTTTCTATTTCTTCTTTTTGCCCCCTCCCCCTTCCAATCCAGCCCAACTATGTTACAGATGCTCAGAGACAAGTAGAAAAGACACTGAATTTTTCACTGCATTTGTACTTCATTTTCATTCCAATAAAACATTACTTCCTTATATAAATGAATAATTGATCTTGGGTTTGATTTACATGCATGGATTAAATGTCATGTTTGAAAAGTTGTTGTTTTATTCATATGGAGATCCCCAGAGAAAAACCTAGAGGCTGCGTGTGGCATATTTTCATATTCCGTCTTTTACAGTAATATAACTTCTCATAACCCCTTCAATCTAGAGACTGCTCTCTCTTCCCTGCAACTGAAGAAACCAAGGGACACAGAAAAAGGATAAGGAATTAGGAAATACTGTGACAAAAAAATAAAACTAAACATGCAGTGGTAGGTTCTGTCATATTAGCACGGCATGTTTTATTGTCTGCTTTGATCTGAGAGGACTGTTTGTTTTTAGGATCACATCTTACTGAAATTTTCCATTGCATTTCACATCAAAGGCGTCAGTGAAAGTGAGTGTGTTTGAATTCGAGTCTACCACTGTCAGAATTGCTCTCAGATGAGAGCTATGTTTTATATTTATTCCACTTTTTGTCATCATACACATATTTGGAAGAGAAAAAAAAAAGAAATATTCAAAGCAGCTTCCAAAAGCATAATTTAAATAAAGGGGTCTTACAGAATGAACAAAACGCAATCTGATTCTCTTCTTCCTATGTTGATTAAAAACATGCTTGTGTCAATAAAGGCAAATGTCACAAGTACCTTCAAATTCAGATCTCTCTGTTCCTGTTTCAGTTCTTTGCCTTAATTGTGACTGTCAATGCTGACTGCAAACCAAACATTTGGAATTCATGGACTCCAAATATTTGTTTGTCAGAATTACCTCATCTATGTTTTACCAAACTGCAATATTTAAACAAAGCTAGAAACATATTGAAGTAATGACTCATTCATTTATATTTATCTTTCAAGAAACCCATCTGCATTTAACAAAAAACAAGACATTTATGTGGACTGCATTTTTTTAAATGCTTTAAGATACTGAGGCATTCCTAACCAAAATTAGATATATAACTTCTACTTATTACTGAACACGTACTGTATCACCACTGTTTCATGATTTGAATGTAAATGTGATCTGCTTTCTGTTAACATTCCCTCAAAAACATCCTCACCATGAACAGGTGCTGCTTGATGTGCAGGTCAGTGTCGTAGAAGCGCCCCCGGTGTTCAACTGGGTCAGTGGACACCATCCATTGTTGATGCTCTTTCTTACTGCACCAGGCCAGAGCTGGACCCCCTAGGCGGCTGTGAAGGGCCACACTGACAGTGTAGAGGCCCCTGGGAAGCTTGTCTCTGGTGGCCCGAAGGCAACATATATGCACCTCTACAGGCTGTGGAGTTGTGTTCTGGTTCATCTGCAACACACACAGAGTATTTAATGTGATAGCAGTATTTTATAGTAGCTCTAGTATTCTATGATTATGGACAGTTAACCTAATGCGATGACACACTTGTCATCTCACTACATGGCACTTATGAATGATATTAACACAATACTAATAATTAGTTAATAATCCTACAGCATATCCTTTGATGCATTCCTTATCTCCATTTTTACCATTAGTGAGAGCTGGAATTGCAAATTGTATATTCTGCACTTGCTATAAACCTACTGTATACTGTTGCAACATTTTTAAATATGGTAATTGTAATTCTTTTTATGTGCAAAACCCAGATTTTCTATACATACTAAATGTCAGAGAAATATAGATGCTCGATTGTCTTACAGCACATCTGAAAGATAAGGTAAAGTCAGCCTCACATGGGAGTAGACAGTGACACTAGATTTCAATTTGGCTACACTCAATAGTATCAAGAGGGAGTGGATAAACTGGAAACTGCTTTTCACCAATAATTTATTTCATACTAATTTTGAATGAAGGGGTTTATTTGACAGTAGGTACAGATAATGTATCTACTTAATGCTTAATTATTACTTTTGGTTTATCACACACCTGTCAAAGCAATAAATAGTTCTCTTGCCTCCAAAACAAACAAGTTGTTGACAATGTGAGGCTGTCATATTGACCTTAGCTGTAAATACTGTCAACAGTTGTGTTATCTAATCAACAACCTTGTACATGTGCATCACTTTCCATAAAGCACATTGTAAATATTGTTTGGAAAAAAGATATGTTAATGAAGTTCACTTAGCAGTCACCTTCTTTCCATTACTCACCTGTGGCTATAACGAGCAATCTATAAATCCCTTCATCTTGTCATCACAGGTTTAAAATCATCAAAAAATATCTGAGTGTGTCTTTTAGCGTAGCAAATCTTGTGTTTTCTTTATTTTGGATTACAAGGACAAATCTCCACTAATAGAACATATAATGCACTGTATATAAACGTAAGAAAGACCATGACACATGATACATCTAATTTAATATTGATGCAAATGAGAAATATCACGATTTTTCTGTATGATGGATAAAAAAAAATTGAGTATGAAATTTGAGTGCATCCCTGATGAGACAGCATACCATAGCAAGGTAGACATAAACTTTGACAGCCTCTGATTAATTGAATTCTTCCAAAAAGTTTTCCACCTTTTGGGAAGTTGTCTTTATTAATTTTAGGTATCTCTGTTGAACAAGAGGTGTGTGTTTGCCCAGTGAAGCAGTCATTTGCATAAGAGATGCCCAGTGCAGCTGCAGGCTTCCATCTACTGATCTCCATTCAACCATTTAGGGGTTAAGTGCCTTGCTCAAGGGCACATCAGCAGTTTTGTTATCGAGTGATATTTATTTCCCACTGGCCAGATTGACAATTCAGATGAAGGTTTCAAAACAACCCTCTGGTATAACAAATTCATCCCACCAACCTTCAGGCTACATCTTCCCACTTGTTGTTTATTTGTTTGTTTTGGTGACATGTGCCTTTTTTAGGGCTTAAGATGAGTAATAGGGTAAGCTGGCTAGACAGTTTCGCCTTTTTTAATGAAACATAATCAGAGAACAATATAAATACATATTTAGTCTTTTGTCCCCTGTGGCATCTGTTGAACAGCTCTGAATGAAAAGTCAATTTGGCTTAAACAGAGACACTTTTCTGTCACCATTCATGTGTTTTTAAATAGTAATGCTGGTCTACTCGTTATTTGGTTAGTTTGACAGTGTATGTGTCATACACTTTGGTATAGACATAAAAAATGGACAGTGGTGACCAAAATATTGCCATTAAATCTGACACAATGTGTATTGTGTTGTCCTAAGAAGATGATTCCTGATATTTTTGTTAAGCCCTGCAACCCTACCCCATCCTTTTTCAATCCTGTGGATACTGTATATAATTGTAGCCATTTATTTTTCTCTGATTATCTATGTTGCATCTCTTAATGCCCATTTATTTTATGTTCTCATAGTTAGAAAGTGTTCACCCCCTAAGGCAAATTTTGAGTGCTTGGCAATTAAAGCCCTCAATTCCAATCGATGACATAGTAGCACTCAGGGGCTATATGTGCTCACACACACACTCATGCATTGTCTCCACTGTTTGCTTTACAGTATACTATAGCACAGTGTTGTCACAAAACAACCGGAGACTGTTCCTTCCTTTTTTCCAGGCACACACCACACACACATTAACCTAGCAGCAGCTGGAGGTGCCCATTGCTCTGCCAGTCTGTGACGGGGGAAGGTGTGTGCTGAGCCCTGCAGTAATGCCCCTCAATCTCCTCACTGTGAGCATCTTTGCATACCAAAACAACAAAAACAATTTAGGCAGAAGTGAAATTAGTATAATTGGTGGCAAAGCGGTTTAGCCCACACATCTCACATTTGGGAGGAGGTGATGGAGGCCTCCAAACCCCCACACTGGAAAGAGATGCATGCATGAAGACTGGAAAGGAAGAAGGGGATGAGAAGAAAATAGAGGGATAAAAAAAGCAAAGAAATAAAAAATAATAACATCAGACCGGTGTCCAATTTGCACTACGTATGTGTTTAAGAGGTATTGTTATTATCTGGCCCATATGCTTGCACAGGCATCGTAAGAGACAGTCAAGACAGCAAGGCGAAGGTAAAAGGTGAAGTGAGCCAATTTTCCATATCAGAGGTGGTTTGTTTGCCCCAAGCCTGAGTTGTGCCTAAAGTGCCATAACATTACAGCACTCCTACAGATGAGATCAAAGGCTCTAGCGAGGGATCCTCCGTGGTTTTGCTGGCAAGCGGCCGTCCTTTCGCTGAAATATCTTTTCAGGGCTTTCCACACATTGACTGATCACACAAAATGCACTCTTAATAGAGACAGGAAATGCCACATACAAAAACTTCCTTTCTTTCTAAGTATGGGCTAATATTCAGAGATTAAGCTTTCTCGTTAATTATTTTCATTTTAATTAGTAAATCTTAATTAACAATGAACATTTACCCTTAAAAATTTTTGGCTTCGGAATGAAGGAGGGGGGTGAAGAAAGGAGAGAATAAATATGACAATCTTTTTGGGACCTCCGGGCAGGATTACTGATGCAGGCTGCCTTAGTTATTAAACACATTCTAAATTAAATGCCTCCATGAATTTTGCACAGAAATATATTTTCATAGTTTTGCATGCCAAATGTGACATTTTATATTTCAGATTCATCTCGCTGCAGTAATTTTAGGGAAATGTCATATAAACAAAGATTTTGTCATTTACCAAAGGAAATTACTATGCGTGGCAGGTTTGGCCATTGCTTTCTCTCTCTCTCTCTTTCTCTCTTTCCCTCTCCCTCTTTTGCCCCCTATTCTGCCTGTGCCGGTTGTTTCAAGTCAGCAAGCCATAAAAAATCTTTATCTCAGTGAAACACAGCAATTTGGGAGATAATCGAATGGTGACTGGGGGGCACAAACGCCAGTCTGAGGAATTATACCACAATCTCCCCTGCATTTACAACCTTCCTCAAAGCCAGTTGTCACCCTGGAAGGAAAGCCCCCGACTGAAGATTCATTACATCTTTAAGCCAGCACGGTGGCATGGCAGCCTCATCCCCAGATGCAACACAACAGCACACTCCTCCCACAGCTGGTGATGCTACCGCTAAAGCTGCAGCTTCCGTCTCCCTTTCCCACTTGGTTCTCTTTTCTCTCCTCTCCCTCTGTTCCCCTTTTTCATCTCCAAAGACTCCTTTTCCCTCCTACTTAGATTCCTAAAACCACAGACTCCATCTGCACAAAGCAGGAAAACATTCTTTATATACTGTATAAAAACAATGTGGATGGATAGTTAGCATACTGTATAGGGAAGCCTTTTGCTCAGTGTTGTATAGTGCCTGTGCATGAATGTGTGTGTGTGTGTAGGCATCTGCACATTCACTACCCACTGGTTTAATGAAAGGAGTGGAGGAATTTGAAAAACTAGGAAAAAAGGGACATCATTTTCTCATTCTTTGACAGGTCCCATTCAACACAGGATTTCACATAATTACATCATTTGACTGTTTTTGAACAACCAATCCCGCCTTTTATTTATTCATTTATTCATTTATTTATTTATTCAGGTTTTTTTTTTGCGATTGGCAAACACTTTAGGATCAATATCTTCTCCTGGGACAATACAACCCTCATAGAGAAGGGGTGTGTCACTTCCTTTTAGTCCACAGTCACAGTGGAGAACAGATCTTACCTGCCGCAGGGGCTGTGATGCCGAAAAGGAGGATTCGGGGAGCTCTGTCATCTGACTGTATTCGGCCGTAGTTTCCTCTTGGCCTTCCCCCAACGCTTTGAGTGACGGGCTTTCAAGGGTTGGTCTACTACGTGCACTAACACACACACACACACACATACAAAACACACAGACACAAGAAGCTAACCGTGTTAACAGCCACCTGCATTTTGGATTCTCTGTTGTTCCACTCTGTAGCCAACAGCAGCTCAATCTAATAACACCACAACAAAACACTTTCCACCGGGTCCCTCTCTCTCTTTCTATTTCTCTCTCTCTCTCTCTCTCTCTCTCTCTCTCTCTCTCTCTCTCTCTCTCTCTCTCTCTCTCTCTCTCTCTCCTTTTCTCAGCCTTTCAATCTTATCAGTGGTAATGTAATAAGCGGTTGCTTCGCTCTGTCTCCTCGCCACCTCTCTTAATTCCTCAAAATAAAGCAATATCACAGGGGCCCTGGCCTGCCTGTGACTGGGGATAAGATGCTTGTAAAAGGAAGGATAATTCAGCAAATAAATGCTCAGCATCAAAGGCAGGCAGTGGGTCTTTCTTTCCTTTCTCTCCCTCCTCTCTGTTCGCCTATCAAAAGTATTACATGTGCTTTCATCAGTTCACAACAAGGCACAATGTGCTTCCTAATGCAATTACTCGACCTCCATTAAATCAGAAACAGTGGAAACAAATGAATTACACATTTGTTACAAAAACCACAACTCAGCTGTGTGTCTCTCCTCTTTATTTTTTTTCTTTCATAGGCATAGGCAGAGAAAAAGTGAAATCATTTCTCATTCAATTTCAGGCAGATGTAGCCCTAGGTGATGCATAGAAAGTCTCCCATGTCTAATAGCCACCCACCATTGATATCAGAAGGAATTTACAGGGTTCAAGGCTGTCGAGAGGAGGTCATCTTGCTAAACTCCGAACCACATTCATCTGACAGGGCTGGTGTCCGACTACCACCCACCCATAAAACAACCAAACACAAGAGAAGATACTGATGTGTACAGTAGTTTCTTGATTCTATCATGTCAGCCAGCATGGTAGTCTATAATTACTAAAAACTTAAACATGCTAAGCTGATTTCCCGCTGGGCTCTTGGTATGAGATGTGATGTGTGATCTCTGACTTAAGTGGATGGACCAAGAATTGATGCGCCTTCCAGCCCAATGACATGGACAGATTTCTGTGGCCTGGAGTCATACTACCCACAATGCAATGCCCACCGACAGGAGAAGCCATGCAGAGGACATATAAATTACATGCCTTCTCGGATGTCAGTGGGAATACAAATGCTTTTCACATAATTAATGATTACAGTCATGTGACATCAATTGTACATATGGGAAAGAAATATGAAATGGGCTGGACTTACCACTGAAGCAGTGTGTTCAGCCTGGGCTTGGGCTCCTCTCTCTCTGGTTCATCACAGTCTCTTTGTGAATGGGGCCCCTTTGAAATATTAAGATGAATATGTTAACAACCATTGTCATCATTAACGCAATCAGCTAACTGACAGTTCATTCAATTTAAACAGCCTTGTTTAAAACTGTAATGTATGTGTGACTTCAATAACATATTTTAAAGCTTAGCACTTAAGCATTAACAATTTGGTGGTTATATGTTATGGACAAATGTAATGAGCAAGAACTTGACTGGATGAATGTGTTCAGCTTGTTTAATAACCTGTAAGCATCATATAGCACCAAAGTTAATGTCTGGAGGGCAGATATACCTATAACTAAAAAAGCAACACATACAGCACATATGGAGTACACGGGTGTTTACCATAGCATTCCGAGTGAAGAAGGCCATTAGTCTCTTCTTTCTCTTTGCCCACTCATCCCTCTTCAGTGGTCCCTTCTGAGCAGCTTGCTAAAATTATGTGTAAATACACATGCACACTTTCTTTGAGTGCAGCTTTATGAAACAGTGCGGTACACCATAATGGCAGAATTAAGCACAAGGAGCAACTGTAATGCAATCTGCAGGCAATCAATACCGAGCCAGACCCTAAAGACATGTAGTGTTTGATGAGTATTTCTGCCAGTTTTACATTCAGTCAGCACATTCACACTCCCCATTCAGACGCATTGACACTGCTAAGTGACAGCGTCTCGCCCTGTAGAGGCTTTGTGCGGCAGAATAGAGAAAGAAGAAAAACACTATTATTTTTAAAATAGATGTGAAATCTCTGGTGGATAATGTGCTTTCAATGGGAGGTGGGTGTGGAAACAGTAGGAGAGCGCATACATATTATACAGAATAAGATAACACTGATCCCAATACTGATACAGTACACAGTAGATGCCACTGATTATCCAGTAAGAGAGGATGAGTCAACTGTTGCTGTGGCTTCCAAGTGATGGTGAGACATTGTTGAACCATTTTTCCCCAATTACGTTTACTCTCTATTCATATAATTTGATACTCCTACTCTCTTTTCAAGTGAGATTACGACTAAAAATACAGTGGATAGAACTTCTGCATTTTGTTTACATACAGTATGCGTTAATGTTTGGGTTTCTTTGCAATCTAGATTTCCTAACACAATGAAAACCCTATGTTCACTCCCATTTCTTTTCTGACTGATGGAATACAAGCACTTGTTTTGGTAAGAAGCTTCAGATCTTAATGCTAGTTCACAAAATCCCTCCTCCCTGCAAAATACACACACCACAGTTGGAAAATAAAAAGTAGTCACGCTCTATTTTTCTTGAAAAGGAAAATAAGATTGTTAAAGAACCAAGAAAATTCAGTTTCTGTCAGAAACAAATATGCATGATAATGCATAGCAAAGTTCAAAGACACAACAAAACTGTCTCCACAAATAAATTAATTGTGTGAGGATATCATATGTAGCAGAGATTATACAGTTAAAATCCACGCTCTCATTCTGAGCTAAGGATGAATGGGTTATCTAACCTCTGAAATATCTTGAATGCTTGTTCATTTTATTTGAATGCATTCAGAGTCAGACCATAAATATTGAGAATGAAATGCAGAACTTTCAAAAAGATAGCAAAGGAGAAAAAAAGGTTAGGGACAAAAACTAGAGCAAAGAAGCAAGTATGAAAAAAAGAGAAAGAAACTTAGTAAGCCGAGTATGTAAAACACTCACATAAGTACACACACAAGCATGTGAACAGACAAAAACACGCACGCATGCACACACTCTACGTCCATTAGCCAAAGTCACTGATACACACTATAATGGACATGGCTGATGTGCTGGTGAATATGGGATGATGACACAGATATTCCTCTTTGTAGACCTGACCTGCTGCAGTGAAAGGCTGCCAAGCGTGATCATGTCAGGTCGCACACACTCCCTCAGCTGCTGGGCGTAGTGGGGGATCACCTCCTCAGCTGTCTTCACTGCAGGACATAATATTGTATAAGAAAAATAATGAATATAAATTCTCCTATTTTTTTTAAAATTATATTTGTTTTACAAAAGAATTTCCAATGAAAACCATCCACTTAAAAAAAAGGAAAAACACTTTATTGATTGACGAATCACTTTTGAATTTGAATTAATGAAATATGTACTAAACCCTACAATATAATAAATTATACAGAAAAAAATACTATGCACACAAGAAATCAAATATGAAAATGAATAAAAGGATATCATTACTTTTTACAGTGCTCTCTTTGCCCATAACCATCCTCTCTGCTTCCAGTCCAGATTCTCCTCCAAGCCCAGCACTAGCCGCATCCTGGGCTTTGGCAATGTTATGGGCCTGGGAGGGCCTGGAGCCTGAGGCATCACCACCACCATGGAGCAGCAGTCGCTGCTGAAGCACTGGATCACCCGCCTTCACCTCTAACACCTCCTCATCCCTGGAGGCTAGCAGCGTACCTGGAGAGATACGCATCAGTGGGCATGCACAGNACACACACACACACACACACACACACACACACACACACACACACACACACACACACACACTCCCACACACACACAATCTGCACACGTAAACATTGGCACATGTATACACATACTGTTGGATGCGCATACTTACCACATCCAGACACATGGTCACAGGGAGGTGTACGCATATACAGACATTAACGCAGATGAACAGTGATTGTAATTGACACAAACTAATATGAGCGTACATGAACAAATATGAATGAATGAATACCAGGAGTTTTTATATAATTGTATGGATACATAAGGCTGAACTGATGTTGTAAAACTGAGTGTATATATCTAATCTGCTTCTATACATAGAAGGAGGGTGTCTTTTTGCCGAAATATATTACTTTTTTTTCCACACTGATATTTTTTACATGAAAGTTCTTATGGTTGTATTCATCATTTACCACACACCTCCACAACACCACAGTTGTTTAGTTTTTAGTTGGCAAGAGAGAATTCTTTACAGAAGCATCATCTACCGTAGATCCATGTGTGTCTTTTCATTTTCAATGTACAGTCTTTTACTGCAATGCCTTGTTGGTAGAAAGCACAAGGAATTCTTTGAGCATCTGTGTATTCAACGTGTGCAGTCCAATATGTGTAACAGCCAAAGCTGTTATCACTGGTTAATGCTCTTCAAATAGAAGCTGATATCAATGCATAGCGCCTTACAGAAAACTAGAATGAATAGAATGCCAGTTCTGTGGTCTTTCATCTTCAAGCCAAAGCAATAGAATTTATCGAGATAAAAAAGAAAGAACTAAAGATCTTATGCAGAAAGCAGGGATTTGTCCAGGAATTTGCTCAAAAAATGTCTACAGTACTGGCCACTGTCCATTTCATTAATACTTCATGCTCTTTCTTGTGAAATGTGTATGGTGCTTTGTGGCAGGCTGTGAAAGCTAAAACAAAGGCCCAAGACACAGTCACAAAATGTCAGGATCAGTACTAACATACAATGATCTGGTTCTGCAGCTGCAAAGAAGACTTGCGGCCTACACCGGTGGGAGGCATTCATACAACAGTGTAAGGTGATTGTCTTGAAGTCTTTTGTAGCTTGGTGAAGTGCTAACTGGCAGTGATCACAGTTGGACTCCAACAGTACTGAAGTGCGAGCTCTCTCTCTCTCTCTCTCTCTTCCTCTCTCTCTCTCTTTCCTTCACTGTCTCTCAGCCTATTGCATGGAAGAAGTGTTAATCCAAGATCCTCTTTACTTTTTCTGTGGGATTTCATGAACATTCCAAGACAATGGATGGTGCTGCTAATCTCAGTGGTACAGCTAAATCCAAAACAATGGCAAATAATATGAGCCGGCTAAATTCTACCATGTTGAAGCGGGCCTAAACCCATCACTTGTGCGCTGGAATTACAAGGGAGATGTGCGTCATGTCAACAGGATCTGGTGCGACTGTCTTCACCCAGAACAATGCTAAGCTTAAACCACCTCAATGTTGCCTGGTTTGCTACATATTTAAATGAAACTGTGCTAATGAGAGAAGGCACGCCTACTGCAAAACAATAGCTGTGCTTGGAAAGCACTCACTACTGGTGAGGGTCCATTTCTAGACAGCCTTTGTTCTATGCTGTATTCTGTCAATGTTCGTGTAGAATATAGCTTCTTAATTCTGTCAAGGTTGCATATAAATGCTCTGTTTTGACCTTTTCCTGAATATATTGTGCCTAAAAGACGAGTGCTCATTATTTCCATAGTGATTCTAATATAAAAAAGTACATTAACTTGCATTTTAATACTTTAATGATGCTTCAAAACAAACAAAAAATGTTGAATTGAATAGTTATAACAAGGCAAAAATATTTCTTGTCCCAAATTGAATTAACATTTTTACCTAATTTTAATTTTCACATCTTAATGATTATACAATAAAGCTATGTGACGTACAAGCGAAATTATTGCTGGAATTGAAAATGTACAGTTTACATTTTGGGATGCCAGTCTCCTTATTTCAATAAGTAATGTGGGGATACATACCAGGTATGTCTATGAAGGTATCTTCCTCATCCAGCAATGCAGCCATTCTTTGATACAGCCTGTTTTCATCTGCATTCAATATTGCTACAAGTCAAAACAATTATAAAATGAGTATACCATCAAAGGTGCTAGAAAATTACATGCATTTGTGTGATACAAAATTACTTTCTACTTATCAGACAAGTCAATCTAAACCACATCTTAACATGCAAACCATAGATATTAGCTGTGGTTGGAGAGGGGTGAAAATCAAGTGTATGCAGAGGGGTAATGAAATAGGAGCATTAACATGCCTGTTAGCCGGCCTGTCATCATATGATGAGATTTGGTTTAGGCAATCCTTTGATATTACACGGCAGTGATATCCAAAAGATACAGGTGGAATGGCTTCTCCATTAATAGCCATGTTTCATTATAACATGCATATTACTTGGCTCCCAAGAGCTCGCTTTTAATAGGTCTACTTTAGGAGGGGGCTGCAAACTATTGATATGGCTCTGCATGTGTCATTTGACAGGGGAAAGAAAAAAACCACGCTGAAATGAAAACTGACCAATGATATGTGACCTTCGTCAATGACAGCGAGTTGGGTAGCCAATCTAGTGATACCATCACTTGGTGTATTTACATAGACTGTCCTGCCATCACAAATGGCAGCCTGCTAACAGTGATCTCTCTCACCTCACTTTAATGAACCGAGGAGAACTATTATGACAGTGAATGGCATACTTAATTCCAGCTCATCTTCAGTGTTGACCCCACCCATCCTGCAATGCCTTGGGTCTGTCTGCTCCGCCGACGTCGGGTCAAAGTAATTTTGGGCACGTTCATTTCCTGTGGAAAGTGCGGGAGGCGAGAGAATGAGAGAAAGAGAGGTTGGGAGTTGGAGGGGGAAGGGGAGTGCAGAAGGGAAGAGGGGAGTTGTACAGGTTCAGGTTAGTAGTTATTAGAAGCACATGAAGCGAAATGTTAATTTTGAAACCCACACTGTCGAAGGGCAGGGGCAGCGGCTGCTACCAGATAAGGCAGAGCCAAGATGAGACAGAAGTGCAGAGGCAGAAAGAGAGAACTAGGAAAGAGACTGCTGGGTTTCTCAGCGCACCTCTCCACGGCCTGCGGTGCTCTGGGGCCTAATTAGCATGCCGCAAAAGGTCACGGCAGGCAATCTCTTAAATACGACTGCCATATGTTTGCCGTGTTCAAAAGGAACTAATGAGAAAGTCTACAAGCTCAAAAGTACCTGGAATTTCAAAGACAATACCTTCTAAATACTGCAAGGTCAGCGACACAGAGGACCGGGCAAGTTTGGAGGAGCAGATCCAAAGGAAAATAACCTGAGCCCATGTCTCATTGACTTCTTATTAGCAATCACTGACCTGTGGGTATCAAGTCTGCTCCACGGAGTTTATGGGAATCCAATGGCTCCAGGGCTCTCTCTATTAAGGGTACACCCCACCAAGCAGCTTTCTTAACCCCAAATCATTCTCATTACAGTCCTTGAATATTTCACTCCAATCTAAATTGCTTTACTTGTATTTCTCAGGTGGTGAGGCAAAAAAATGCATGGTGCATTAAATCATGTTATATATTCCACACAAGGATCTCCTTTATAGAAGTCTGAGGGTATCGCTTGGACGCATAAAAATGTGAGTAAGTGTGTTTGCATAGGTGCACCACTGGACCACGAGGCCACTACCCAAAAAAGCTCACTGGGATTCTTTCGTGCTCATATGAAATATCAGCATGAGGTTTTCACACTCTGTCCTTACTCTAAGTTAAACAGTCAGACTGAAATACTTATTAGACGAGGAGCAGCCATATGACTCTTCAACGGCGCCATAAATTGACTGTGAAATTCACATGTTAAATCCCTCTACATCGTTAACAGAGAGTTTCTCTGCAAATAGCTCTGAGGTTATGAAACCCTTTTTTCAAATACTAAATTTGCATAATGGTAGTAGCTTCGTGGATCGCCTTTTGAATCATATCTGTGATTTACCTAAATAGTCTGGCTGTCCTCCAGTTCATCTCTCTAATGAAAATTTCAATTATCTGTTCTTACATGCACAATATCAACAACTAGCACTTCTTGCCAGCCTGAGTTAGTGTTAGCAGAGGATGAAAGAGATGGAAGACTTTAGGAAAGGCCAAATAGAAATGTCACAAACATGGAACAATCTGCTTGTGTGATCTTCCAATAAAGGCACACTAGTCACTGAACTGTTAAGCGTATTCACACTCTTCGGTGAAAAAGTGCTGCTTATTTTGTGCTACGAGTGACTTATAAATTGTTTATTTAAATCCCATATTCAGCGAAATTACCAAAAAGAAAATTAAGTTATAAACTCACAAAACTATAAAATATGAAGCATGCAATTTATATAATGTCCTTAGAGACATGCATGTGATAACAAGGTGTAACTGGACTTGATACAGCCCTGCTAATAGAAATGGATTAACATAGTGACTATTTGGATATTACATATATCAAAATATTAATAAACTACCATATGGTTAAGTTAATTTACTGTACATGCTCTAATTGTGTAGCAAGTGGCCTAATTAATATTTCCAGTTAATTGAACGAAAAAGAAGATTTCAATTCAACAGCATGCCAATAGATATTCAAAAAGGCGTCAGTATGTAAAGAGATGGTGGATCTTAAGTTTCAATAAATCAACGTTTGAAAATTAGATTAAGGGTTGGGTTTTATTAACAGTACTCTTCAAATAGGATACTGAAGTGGAATATTCAAGATCATTTAAAATTCAAATTGATGCAACATCATGACTATTTTCCTCTATCTTTTTGTTTTATTTAGTTTTAATAATAAAGCTGTGAAAATTTGTTCACAATAGCCTTGCTTCCAATCAAATGTTGTTCTGAATTGTAGTGATTTTCTGAAAAACAACAACTTTAACAATTTATTTATTTTATTTTAGTTCATGAGGTCATGTATTGGTAGGACTGAAAAAATTGCTACTTTGGTAAAGTGTAATCCAAATCAACAAAAACAAGTGGATTGAAGTGTACTGGATATATAAAAAAAGGTTGTGACTTTAAATATCTTTTCAAAATTAAAAGTACTTTTATCTTTTGAGCAATAAAAAAGTGCATCTCTTCTCCTCGTTCTGGAGTCAGCAAATACATTTACATACACTACACTTGCTATACTTGCTACAATTGCAGTATTCTTCTCTCATTTGCTGTTAAATAGTAGGATGTTACATCACTCCCCAAAGTAAAGGAACTTCATGCTCTCTGACTTCAATTTTGGACTTTACCAAGAGAAGACATGAAAGACAAACCATAAAACTTTCACTTTCAGCAGTTTGGCCTATTTAACATAAGATTATTTATGCATATACTGGACATCCTCTGTGTTTTCAACAAAAATGTACATTTGAAATAAGAGTGAAAAACAAAAGTATAGATGCTTAATTCTGCAATAGTTAATGGCTTTATTGAAGTGAGTTGACCATTAACTTCATCCAATGAGATGGTTTTATTAATTACTTGTTTAGATATTGCACTTGTCTCCTTATGTCACATGTTAAGGGTCTGACTGTCTTGACCTAGAAGATAATCGTTTTTATTGTAGCCCTTTTCACACACACTACGCTGCATGTAATCCTACCTCTTGTGTATCAAACATCATGGCAATAACGGATAATAATTACTAGCCATGCACGGCGAAAGCAAAATAAACCACATTAAAACAAGAATCTAACATGTGACTCATCTCTGAGAAAACTGGCACGCTCGCAACCTTGAACGCATCCTAATTTACAATCCCATTCCTCAAGAGTTCTCCCTGACATACTGAATTATAAGGGGGCATATTTGTATGCCTGATTGGCCTTAAGCCGTGTTTCGGGGGCGTTGTGAGTACACCACACAGACAGCGGATCGGCTTGGTAGCATAGTAGCGTATGTAAATACACTCTCCTATGACTCCAGCCCACCACAAGGCATGTAGCTGAGAGTGGGAGTCAAGGCTGATTGTGTCGAGGGTACTTCTAGATAGAGATAGAACACCCACTACTGTAATGTTCTCCAGTGCAGGAAGAAGTTATATGAGGGTTGCTTGTTAGGACACGCTTGCTTTGGAATGCAGGGACCAAGGGCCCCCCGAATGGAGAGAAAGAGAGAAAGAGAGAGAGAGTGAGAGAAAGGTTAGATCAGGAACACATCTACTGTCAACAAATTTGAAGCTAATGAAGAATGAAGCTTCACCTCTTTCTTTGGCAGGGGCTTGCAGCTCCATTTTTTTTTGGTGAGCTGCAAGGGTGCTATCTGGCCTGTCACCTCGAATTTCTCTCCGCAGCCAAACTGGAGGAAGGAAAAGCTTGGCGCTTCCTCCTCCATTGAAGGCTGGGTTGTCTATGCCCACCACAGCAGCTTTCTCATCTCTCCCTGACAAAATAAGTAGAAACATAAATAAAAATACAAACAGTGACATAAAGGAGCAATACATGAGTTAGGTCAATGCAACTCCAAATAAAACAAAGCATATTTAACGGTAACAACATAATTCTATTGGTGATTTTCTGCCCCAAAATGTTTAAGCGCATCCTCTTCGAATGACACTAAAACACAATTAGGTTAAAATTAAATCAGAATCTTGCAGGAGGAGGAGAAAAAAAGAGAAGAAGAAGAAATGATTAAAATAATTACAAATTGCGCCCTGACAAGCAAGAGCAAAATTTAGCCCAAAGCCATTTGTCTGTAATTAGTTAATTAATCCTTACACAAATTATGAGCAATAACTCATCAAGCAGGACTCACCCATCAGAAATTCAGCCGACTTGGATTTCTTCTGCTTAGGTTGCTGCAGAGCCTTCTGCTGTAACTTCTGGAGGGAAATTGTTAAATGAATAAATTAGCTGCAGAATGAAGATCATCATTTATGATCCGCAACTAACGCAGTATTTTAAATATGGGACGACACTGAAATGTCATTTAATTTACATCGCCGCTAAAGGGGTCAAGCACTAATTGAACAACAGGAGTGGAAAAGAATTTAATCATAAATAGATAAGAAAAGTTGACATGAATGTGTAATGAAGGTCACATTAAAATACTTCCTCCTTGTTTCTAAAATGAATGGGCAACAACACTCTCCT
>JANJYP010083835.1:0-11845 GCA_024605115.1 Rastrelliger brachysoma | reverse complement strand
GCTAATGCTAATGTAAAGAATCTATTTTTATTATTGGCTTTTTCCAGAGCTACTATAACATGTGCAGTGCTTTATGAAACTGTGATTTTTAACATTTTTCTAAAAGGTTTCAGTGCTTTGAACATTAATTTTCTATCTTCTAATCTCTAGGATTAAGTTGTCATGGAAACCCTCAAACCTAAAGCAATCATATTCATGTAGATATTCATCAGCTCTAAAACTATCAATATTACTCATGCAAAATAATTTCTACATTTAATGAGCTTTTAAATGAATCAAAGATAAACAAGCTCTGTTTTTTTTTCTATGGAAAACAATGCAACAACAAAGACAACGCTAATGCTTCCATATGCACATGGATTATGTAACATGCGAGACATTGCATCCGTTTTGTTTAATGTAAATGTCCAGAAGTGGCACACTCTCCTCCTATTTTCTAGTCATGAAAATGCATAATTTAAAAGAGCTGAGACCAAGCTGTTCCTCAGCGGTGCAGAGCGAGTGCTGCATCGTATCAGTGCGAACATCAGTGGATAGAAAACTCTGCTCCCCGGAGAGAGTGCCATTACATTCAATCGTCAACCGCTGGATAAAACTCATTTCACTCCGCGCAGTGTGTGAATGGCTCCATACATTCTGCAAGGCCACAATGTGATAGCACAGCATGTCAGAAACACGCTAAAGGGCTTTTAAAGCAGGTTAGAGCTGCACACACAAAAGCCAACGCCACAACAAAAGCCACAGAGAACAGGGGCATCAGAGCGTCATCATCGTCGTCGTTGTCATCGTCGGAAGCACTGCCGCCACAGCTGACCGTCCTCACATAGCCTGAAGGACCCCAAGTAAACAAACAAGAGACGTTGCCGCTCGTTGGGAGGTCCCAGCCAAGTTGTTGACAACAAGATAATGTCAGCTTCTATTTTTAGACGAGCGAGAGCGTCTTCGGGTGAAGTGAGCCTGTTTTTAAATATTAATTCCTTGCCTCTATTTAGCACCGGCTCTGCACCTGAACAACACACATTCAAATGAGCACTCAGGATTCAGTGAAATTGCCAGCTGAGATAGAGAAAAAGAGAGAGAGAGAGTAGACTGTTTGACTTTTGCTGAGTTTTCACTTCCTTAATTTACAGGCGATATTTTCAGAGTAGGACAGGTTTCTTAGAAATGCCAGGTGACTCCTGCTGTAAGTGCTTTAGGAGCGCTATATATTACACTTTTTTTTTTTTTTTGCCTGCATGTCCAAATTTACACACACAGCAAATATCTATATATAAATGGAAAGAGAAAAATGTCAGTGATAGTTAATTTTCATAATGTTGGCAGGGTATGAAGACTGGGAACTAGGACTATTTAGCAGTGTTCATGCACAATTTGAAGACTATGCTAACGTGGCTACTTGTGTTAGCTTTCTGTATTTATAGTTGTGTGTTAACAGGTGACACCAAACCTTGTATAGATCCTTTAAAATGACATGAATTGTGTTAGATGCGTTGGTATTAATAGTGGATCTTCTTTAGGTGTCCTGTAACTGCCAGCTATAATGACTTGCAGCCGTTTTTTTCCTGCAGTATTTTAGACACTTCTCCCATTTGACATATTGTATTCAAGGTCTGAAAACCACAACGTGAGCTCGGTATCACGGTGATGGGATATGAGGTGAGTCGAGGTCTTTGCAATTGCATTGTCAAACATTGTATTAATAGCTTGTTAAATGAAAGCAAAATCTAATTTCCATAGATTATGTCCTCAAGTGATTCATACCTGAGCATCTGTGTGGTATAAAAAGCCACGCACTGCAACCGTAAACGTACACAAAATGAAGAAAAAAGGCTTAGTTTGATGACTGCAAGTCAAGATCTGCACCTATTTATATAACTCAATGAAAAATTAATGAACAATTAGTCTCTACAAACATCAAACAAATGGTGAGAAGTTGCATTTGTTGAAGCAGCGTATAAATAATGTCTGAGTTCTCCGGTTTGATGAATTTCTGACACTAAGAGGAAACAACTGAGAGTTTTGATGCATAAAGTGTCTGTCGAAGGTTAGAGGTTAAAACACCAAAGAAACCAAGGGCAAGGAAGTATTTGGATTCTAAGGTCACAATCATGTTATCCTCATACTTGTAGTTTCATATATATGTATATATATAAATAACTATATATATATATATATATTGGGGATAAAATGACAACTGTGTCACATTATACAGCATTTTCACTGAGAATTATTTATCAGCGGGAGTTCAGTCATCTTTATGGGCTGGCCCTTTGCACACTGCTGAATATTTCTGTTTCTAGTTGAAGCTTAAACAGAAGCTTTGACCAGCTCACACCGGGCATGGAAACAGACACCAGTAGCTACAAATATACTGCAGGTTATATAATGATCATGAAAAGTACATGAGAGTGTACACCTCCCCTCACAGCAAACACACCGAAAAAAAAAAAATCATCCTGACAGGAGCTTGCGCGTGAGTTCTTATACACTTATGTGTGTGTATGTATGTGTGTGTGTGTGTGTGGATGCGCATAACCATACACACACACGTGCACAGACAACCCGCTGACACCGAGAGACCAAACCTGACACGAGGTGAGATGAAGTAGCGTTTCTCATCATCCGCTGAGCCTGGCTGTGTCTGACCTGGAGGATGGAGGTACGCTCGGGGCATGGCCTCAGGACCGGGGAAGCTGGAGTGAAAAAAGGTGGTGGTGGTGGTGGTTGGAAGAAGGGGTGGAGGGGGGACTCCGCAGAGACTTATAAAGTCCCAGCCACAATTTACTGGGAAAGCTCGAATTGTAGTGTCCAGTGGCCACGGCGCGGCCCCTCGCTGTCAGCACCACTCTTATTTGCTTCATTCCCTTTGACACTACCTCTCGATTAGGGTCATAAATTCCATGAAATCGGTCAATAACCTATAACACTAATGTCACTCTCCTGCCATTAATTTTACAGCCTGTGTGCCACACTGTTTCTTAACCCCTTTTTACGTGACAGAGGGGGGTTTATACTCCTTGGGATTGATTGAGAAGAGTATATAACAAGCTTTGAATAGAGCCTTTGCAACCGTAAAAGATCAACACGTATAAGAAAGTGGAAAAGTGCATATGACAGTAATTGTTGTTGACTTTTTTTTCAGCTAGGACCACTCTCTCTAGACAGCACTATTTATACTCTGTCACCCAGCTATAGTGTAATAATAATAATAAAAGAAATGTAAAGTGATGTGTAAGCTGGAGGACAGAAAACATCACATACATTCGCACGTATTTCAAGCTGTGTCTTGGCTTGACCCTCGCTTTACTGTTTACATTGACGTGTGCTACAGACATGTCTGGTCTGGTTTATACTGATTGATGTAATTATTTAGCTTTATGGAGAAAAAAATAGCCTCAGTTCTGTTGATAAATACAAGCATCATGACAAGAAATGCGCATGAATATTAGTGAATAGTGAATAATGATCGAGATTAGACGTCAGATATTCTGCATATGTGTTTCCAACTCCGAGTCCATTAATGTCATAGATGCTTTGAAATATGTAAAACCTTATTAACCTGGTTTTATTTTTTACAGATCGTCAAATCTGTGTGCACAAATCACCTGACATGTGGATTTGTTTATCTCTCTCTCTCTCTCTCTCTCTGTGTGTGTGTGTGTGTGTGTGTGTGTTTGTGTATAGTTTTGTTCTTCAGTCTTCACAAATGCATGTTGCATTTAGCTGAAACTAAAAGCTTGGATGTACAGCTTCTCTTTACATTCATGAGTAATTTAAAAGTGGCAAAGGTTTCTTTTTTTCAGACAACACACGTAACATATAGTCTGTGTGCTTTTAACATCAGTACATACACTCGTCTATTGATATTTATATACATCATGAAACATGCATTTGTAAGGATGATAATCTATATATAGTGTGTGTCGTATTAGGACAGTAAGAGTACAGATCTTTACAAGATGTAGCCTATTGATACACCTACGAGAGATTGACTGATTTGCATTTATTGTTGACGACAGGATGATGACAAATGAGGATGGCATAAAGCTGACATGTCAATACACTCCATTAGTGCTGAGCATAGAAATAAAAAAGAAAAAGAATGGGCATTCAGGTATGAAAACTCTTTTTGTAATCGTTAAACTCTGACATTAGTGACACAATCTTTTTGCCTGATGTGTTTTTTTCTTCTACATTCATGTCAGTATAGCAAAAATCATTACACTTCAAACAGCGTCAGTCCTTGAAACCAGTTTGTCAGAGAGGTATTAAAACATTGTGCCAAGACTTCCTGTTTCTGAATTTTGAAGAGCAAGACTTGATGATTCTATTTGAATAACTGTGTATAAAATAGAGGAAAAGCGCACAAATTACATTTGTTGCTGTGAGAGAGAGGGCAGAAGAGGTTTTCTTATCATGCGTGGCAGGATGCCAGTGGATATGTTGCTGCCGTTCTCACAGGGGCATCGTCCAATCTTTTCCGTATGTGAGAGCTGACACTTCAGGGCATATCTATGGCACAGGCGTGTTAGTGATGCACACGCCTTCTGCTACAACGCAGCCGAGGAGGATGAAGGACTGCCATGAGAGACTTACTGGCAGTGCAACAGGCCCACCGAATAAAGTAAAATAAATAAATAAGCCTTAGAAAAAAAATAATTACAACTCTATGGCATTTGGCATTGGAAAAGCTCACTTGTGCAGATACTTCTGGTTCAAGTACATTTTTTTAAAAGTGAAAACACAGAGGGAAGGGAACTTCTGCAAATGAATCAGTGCTGAGAGAAGCCATTTCTTGTCTTAGATCAGCTGAAGAAGGACATTTTTAGGCCAAAGCATCTAAATTACGCAGGAATCTGTTCTTTCTGCTTCTCGCAAGCTTAAAAGACACATTCTGTGATGCCGAAACATACTTGTTGTCCTACCGTCAAATGCTGTCAACACTTTAAAAAAGGTGTCTGTCTATTTTTAGATCGAAGACGTCATGAAATTTGGGGCAAAAAAAAAAGAAGAAAAAAATCTTTGAACTTCTGCTGTGTTTTCTTTGGATCATGATTTGTCGGAGAAGCCACGGACTAAATACTTAATTAAATACTTAATTAAATACTCATTAAGATGTGAAATGTCTGCTTGGCTTTAGTTTAAAACATTATTCTGCATAATCGCGCGTCCCTCTGTGTATGTGAGTCACTCATCCGGCTTTGTTCGCTCAGTCACAGGCAAAAAAAAACAGACAACATCACCTCGTGTTTTGGCAAGTTTGAATGCTTTTGGCAACTTTCCATCCTACTACTCCACCGGCTCTTCCACTCCTCATTGTTTTGTTGCACTCCTTAACTCTCTCCTCTCTTGAGCACATACACAGAATAAGAGAGAGAGAAAGAGAGAGAGATGGGGGACCCTTTAACCAACAGGAGCAGTTTTTAATCATTAAATCTGATTTTTTTTTTTTTTTTTTTGCCTCCTCTGGAATGGCTGGAGTTGAATTGACATGGAGCCTCGAAAAAAAGCGGCGAGGCAAAATGGCCGCTCTACTCGTAGTAACAGCTCACAAGCCCCTGGACAACCTGAGGCATGGCCATCCAATCCCACATCATTAAGGCTAGAGTCCTTTATTGTGTTGGAGGTATTAAATGGTGCGCTGGCTATAGCCCTGAAGTCACACTCCACTAGGAGAAAACAGCAGAAAAATAACGGCACAGCTGGATAATGACTTTTCCCTGGGAGGCTGACCATGTGTACAAAAGCACTAATGATAGCAGGTGCAATAAGCGAGCGCAAGGCTTTTACTGCGTCCGAATCTATTTTCCTCTGCTAAACTCACCAGTGATTTCCCTCGTGTAGGTGTCTTTTTGTAGTTTAAGAACAACCCCCCCCCACTCCCTCTTTCCCCTTCTCCTCCACCTCCTTTCTCTCTCTCTCTCTCTCTCTCTCTCTCTCTCTCTCTCTCTCTCTCTCTCTCCTCCTGTATCTAATCTCTTTATCAGCTGTGCTGCTAATATCAAAGAGGACTGTGGTGTGAAAATCCTGCAAGTAAAACCTGCTGTCAGAGCCTAATCACAATTAGCTGGGCTCTAGACCCATTAGCCCCGAGGGGAAGAGACCAAAAGCTGACAGAATTATTGTTAAAGCTACTGATTGCTAATGATCCTGCAGTGCAAAAAAAAAGAAAGAAAGAAAGAACGAAAAGGGTGGAGTCTGTATTTCCAAGAGAATAATTAAAATAAAGCTAAACTCATTCTTTTTTTTTTGCTTCTGAATTGATTTGTCATTTGTAGAACTCTTGGAATTATTCTACAAAAAAAAAAGACAGAAAGAAAGAAAAGCAGCATAGTGAAGTTTGCTTGAATCTGATTGGTATTAATGGTTAAACAGATAACACGTTTCCTGGATTTCCTGACTATACAGCTTCCTTAGCTCGGGCTTTGTAGCAGAGCTCTTACATCAGCTGTGCTACAAAGGCGTATGTGTGTGCCTTCCAGATTATAAAACATTAAACTGGAAGTTAATGACTGATTGCAACAGCCGTTACTGAAACTTGTAAGAAAACGAGAGCAACAACTCTCAGACAAAACAAGCCCCCCATGTGACACCCCTTGGAGTGAATCACCTGCAGTATAAGCCTTTCAAAGAAGCGCCTCGCATTTGATGTTAAGCCCCCAAACTGTTCTAGCTGTCGGAGGACTTGCCGGGGAGATAGAAATGTCTAAAGTTATTACAGCAGTCAGGTAAAGTGTGTGGCAACGTGGTCCTGTAATGGGGGTGGAGAGCCGGCCAGCAGCAGCTAATGAAGGCGTCTCGGGGAGTACTAAAGAGTCTACGTGACACTACTCCTAATTCGCCCGTCTGAGGACACAGATCAATTAATACATTAACAAACGATCGCAAGCACTTCATCTTGCAATATGAAACCGGCGGCCTGGACTTGCCGCCCTCCCGCCCCGGAATGGTTTATCAGCTCTGCCTCTATACCACCCGGCGTCCACACACATGAATTTTCAAACATCTTTCAGCCGGTTAGATTGCAAAAAAAAAAAAAAAAAAAAGCCTCCGTGTGGGTTTGTAATGTCTCAATAGAGGCTGAGACCATATGTATGCATTAACCACAACATGGAGCCGTACATGTGTATACTGCATATACACTGCGGTGTGCAATAAGGGCAGGTAGAGAGTGCTCTGAGCTGCTCCTTATCTTCTAAGAAAATCTAACCCACTGATACAATTTGCAATAATGCACCGTATACATATGACCAAATCACAGCAGATATGATGGAGCATCTGCCTAAAGGGAATCCACTCCTGCTAATGACCACAGTACCAAAGACACAAATCGGCTCCTTCCTGTTTTTTAAACTGCTGCTTGCTTGTGGACGTCTTTTTTTTTTGCAGATAAAAACAAAGCATTAATGCAGGCCAAACACACCATGTGAGCAGCCTGCGGCACAGTTGAGTGCATTGGTTGGGGAAATCTAAAGTAAACCATTGCTCCTTGCCATGCCATATATATCCAGTCTCCCCATTACCACCATCTCTACTCGACAGCGAGGGCCCTGCACTGCTAAATTATTCATCACACTGAGGGGAGGACAGAAGCATGCATGGTTTCTCCACTCCATGCCTCTTTCCTTTTTCCTCTCTCTGTCTCTAACACAAAGGAACAGCCGGGTGGAGTNGGAGGACAGAAGCATGCATGGTTTCTCCACTCCATGCCTCTTCCCTTTTTCCTCTCTCTGTCTCTAACACAAAGGAACAGCCGGGTGGAGAGAATGATATACAGGTCGCCTCTCCATCACTGTGTGGCCATCGCAGGAGATGTCATCTCCACTTCCTCCAATTACCACAGTGGAGTTGAGGTTGGGGTTTTGGGGTTACGTGCTGTGGCAGGCCAGACGGTCGCTGGCTTGCCCGCCGTGCATATGGGGGAGAAAAGGTGGGTGGCACCCAGGGGCCCAATGCATAACCTGGGACGTCTTTGTATACACATTCATCTATATCAGTGGGCAACAGGGAAATGTAAGCCAAAGGTAATTGCCCTGGATAAGAACATCTGCTTGGTGAATAAATATTCTAATGAGGGGAGCTTGCAGGTTCCCCAGACTGATGCACGGCTGACAGGCCTCCGGAGGGACCGCAGGTAATGCTCACCACCTGCAGTTCAAACAGGAGGCGGTCCCACCCTCCTCTTGCAGCTAAATGCTGGNCACACACACACACACACACACACACACACACACACACACACACACACACACACACATAAACAGACACGTATAGATACTAGGGATGGCTGGTGAATCATTGATCACGCTCAGGTTGTGATGTTACTTTTCTCAGGAATGACAAGTGTAATGCAATCCTCCTGCACCCCTGCAATGTTCTGCTGCTGAATAGATGTTGATTTTAGGGCCTTGAGCAAAACTTTAAAAATTGACACGGTTAGAAGTCATCCATAATTTAAGAGCTTAACACTCTCTTTTAAAACTCTTCCTGCAGTGTCACGTTATTGGCCAACTTCTTCCCATTTGCTCTTGTGAGGTCATTTTTCACAGATAAAAATATACGCGGATGCCTCGATTATCATGTATGTCGTTGTCTATTAACTTGTGTATTATATTTCTTTAAAAAAATATCCATGACAAGACCCAAACATCACATTTTTCTTTGCATATATGCCTTCCAAAGAGTCCAAAATCCTAAAATATTCAATTTATAATCATATAAAACACATTTTAAACATCAGTGCCCAAGACTATTTCACATTTTTACCTGATAATCAAAAATGAGCCCACAGTCTAAATAGCCACTGAGCAATTTCCTGTTCATTATGATACTTCCTGATTTGATACCAAACAAGTCAGCAACCAGTGAACACTTTCACTGTCACTATTCATCAGATCATTATTTTCCCAATGATTTCATCAATCATTTAATCTACAAAGTGTTGGAAAATTGACCAAAATAATTTCCTGAGCAACATCAGTGAAAATCCCTAAAGGTACTCTATTTAAAGTGATATAAAAGTAAGAAAAGCTGCCAAATCTTAAATATTAGAAACTAGAGCCAGTAAATATTTATCACTTTTACTTTATAAATGACTTAAACGATGTATCTATATCTCAACTGATGCCAGGTTTTGTTTTTTTTAAAAGCTCACAAATTGTCCTTTTAGCTATATAAAACACTCGCTTTAACCACTTCTCTTTTTTTTTTTTTAATAGCAAAACCACGCACTGAGCATTTGACTTTGAATTTGATTCGGAAATTAGGTGTATTGACTCTTTAATGCATAAAAGACATAAATATCAATTGTTGGATTCGCAGAGTGAGGAATTCAATAAGAAAAGTAATAATGTCCCTTTTTAAGTGAGTACAAAGCAGTCAAATATTAAATTATCCATCCACAGTCCAATACTGATACATCCACAAATGAATGTACAAACACGAGTGCAATAGCTCTAAACTGTTACACTGATGAGACTGCGGAGCTGTAAAGTGTCAGCAGCATTACTCGCTTCTCTCTTTTCAGTTTGCATCTATGTGGCCATCGCTCTGACTCGACTACGAGGAGCCTTTAGTGATGAAACCGGAGGTGGGGAAAGTGGAGCCTGTATCCTCACAGCACTACACCTTCAAAGAGGCCAGAAGACAGTGATGAGCCTCTTTCAATAAGCGTGTATAATATTCAATACTGTTCAATACCCGGGAGGCATCACAAGAGAAACACTTTGAGGGCTTGCGTTGGAGTTCTGCCTCAAAAAAAAAAAAAAAAATACACGCACACACACACACACACACACACACACACACAGAAACACTGCAGTCTGTATTATTTTCTTTGTGTTATGACATAATTTGGAAACCATATACAACTCTCTGTCACTTTCACTCTACTTGGAAAACAAAAAGCAAACTTTTCTCGGTGGTTTTGAATGTGAGATCACCCCCCACCCCCACCTCCCCCACCCCCCAACTTAGAAAAACTTTGGCCCCAAAAACATCCTCTCTGTGTCTCTCTCTAGAAATCCGAGCTCTAAATCGATACACACAGCGCTGTTTCATTCATAGCGTGCTTAACATGCTTTATTCATACTTATTCATGTTTTTGCTCACACTTTCAAGTAAAAACACACACATACAAAAAAAGAAAAAAAAAAAAAAAGAAAAAGTGTGCTTCAAGTATTAAGTCATTTATGATGGAGTCATCCATGAAAAGTAACTTTCCCCCAAAATGATGCTCTCGCCCCAGAAATCTGAACTCGCACGATCAATAGATACAGCNCACACACACACACACACACACACACACACACACACACACACACACACACACACACACACACACACACACACACGCAGTCAGGAGACACATCTGTAACTGCATTATAGCTCAGACTGTTTACAGTGGCAATGTTGGTAATATGTGTTGCATTAGAGAATAATTTCATTTGCTTTGTATTTATGTGAGGGTGCAAAATACAAGTCGGAGGATTAAAATGATCTGCGATGTGCATTAGTGAGGAATGAAATATAAAAAAAAAAAAACAAGAGAGAGAAAGAAAAAAGTGTGTAAACGCAAAAAAAAAAAAAAGAAGAAGGAGGAAGGAGCGAGCGGTGAGCAGCAGGCGTTGTGGTGAGAATACAAAACCACAAAGGAGACAAAACCAATCTGACTAATCACACATGATCTCAAACTGAATTAATAAGCAGCTCCGGTTGAAGTTACTACAAGAAACTTTTAGGGTTTTTTTTTTCTTGTTGTTGTTGATATTAGCGACCCCTGTGGATGAAAGCGGTAGTGTCTAAGAGAAAACTGCATTTCCCATGAGCGCGGCTACACCTTGTGTCGTAAAGAGATTTTAGCTAGCATGTACATTTGTTTTGGATGCAAGCGAAAAGAAGACAGTTTTTTTCTTTTAGGTAAAGTATCTATTTATGGCTTTATAAGATTAATAATTGTGATGTGACAATGATGATGCAAAGTTCATAACGTAGTTTGCTTTAGCTCTAAATCCAATAATGAGACAATGGCTTCCCGCTGTGTTATGCGGAGATGTTGGCGTGTTTATTCACGCTTTGCAAAAAAAAAAAAAGCTCATAAAATAACAAGTTTGTTCCCCAAATTCATACTACACAGCAGCTCGCTCTCTTCATTCATTTGCTATGTCGCTCGACCATCACTGCTGTCACTCTCTCTTCTAAAATTTCTTGCTTTTTTCTCAAGTTAAAGAGAAATAATATCAAACGAAGCTATCCATTCTGCTAACATCTTCGTACGATGCTCGGTTGAAGCACGTCAACACAGCTTCTTCCTCTGTTTGTTTGCCATAAATTGTCGTTAAGAAAGAATAATATAGAAATATCCAATCCTCTCATTGATGATCTCATTTGTTTATGCGGGTCATAGAAAGGTATCAGAGGCATCATAAGACTGTTTCATAACCCAGTTAAAGGTTCCTCGTAGTAACTCTAACAGTCTGTAATCACCCTTAATTAAGGGGCACTTAATGTCTCTTAATAAAGAGAAAATGACAGTAAGAGGAGGAATTCTGGCTAATAACAACAACAACAACAACAACAACAACATCACGCACGCATACACACAAAGAAAAGAAAAAAAAAGAAACTAATTGCATAGAAGTGATTTTTAAACGTGTCCCCAAAAGACCCTGAGCAGTTCATCGTCAAGACGGCGGCGTTAAATCAGAGAGATATAGTTTCAGATGGCACACATACTGCATGCTGGGTAGTTTGACTGTCAGTGGAAGTTGAATAACAATAGTTGTAAAGATATTAGTGTGAGGGCAATAATCACACTCCAACATCTCTCTCTCTTTCTCTCTCTCTC
>JANJYP010083783.1:0-15478 GCA_024605115.1 Rastrelliger brachysoma | reverse complement strand
CAAGCTGTACCACACTGCCAAACTTCACATGCTGCAATTGCAAAGTGGTAGCTGGAGAAAGAAGCTCAGTCAAAATATACTGGTTCAGTTCTAAGGATATTAGATCTTAGAGCAAAAATGAGAGATGAGGAGATGACAAAATTGATGTTGCTTTATTGATGAAATGATTTAATAATAATACAATAACAAGCTACTGTGCAGCTTTATAACAATTTAATATAGAAATCTACATATTTGGTTAAACTCTCAAAATCACAAATTCTAAATAATTTACACTTGTTGACCCTGAAGTGCCGGTAGAAGTTGTTGAGGGTTAATATGTAAGCATAGAGCTGATTAAATCCGCCCCCAGTAACTGAATTTAAATCCAGTAGCTAATATCATGTTCAATGTTTATAAGAAAAAAATTGTGAAAATCACCTCAGAATTTAGCTGGTTACAATTGATTTTGTTGGTAAGTGTGCATCACCTAATACATATTCTATTTATTTACCAGTGGATCTTGACCGCCCAGTATGGTAGATATAGTGGCAACATACAGGAGCCAACACAGCAGGCAGTGAAGTATCTAATTGTATGGATGTATGTTCCTATATGACATGAGACTTCTGCAGGTTAGCTTAGCAAACAAATGAAATACGTCTTGATAGACTTTGGCAAATTATGTTACCTTTGGATCTGCTGTTTGCAGTGTTTATGCTAAGCTAAGCTAATTGCTGGCTGTAGCAATGTATTCACAGCACAGATATGAAAGTACTATCATTCTACATATATTATTTCATGTGTGAAAACCAGTCTCAAGTCACACCAACACTTCTGTGATTTGTTGCAGTCAACATCCCTCTTTATCTCACCAAGTCATAGAAAATTGTCATTTCAAAATTCATTAAATTGGAATCTTCTCATCCAGAAGTGACAACGTTGTGCTTTTAACTACCTAAATGCTTAAAGGCAATTTCAAGATTGTAAAGGAGAATCCCCAAAAGCTCAACCCCCACAAAAGTAATTCAGGTTTGACAGAAAGGGTTTTTGTGACAAAAACAATTCACATTTGTCATAACATGCAGCTTTGTAACACATGTATGCTAAGATTACAGTGCTAAAATCCCTATTGTCCTTTACAGAAGACTTTACATTCTGCGTGTATAACTCTTGATGTTTCCCTCTATCTGAATGAAAAAATCCAATGGATATAAAGTGAATGTGTGCGTATGTGTATGTTTCAAGTCCCCAGCTAATCCTTTTCAGTGTCACATCCACCAAATTTTGGAACACTTACATAAGCAGATCTTTTTTTTTTTTTTTATCCCTTCTGGGACAAACAAAAGGAGACACTTTATTCAAGTTTCCATTCATATACTAAGAATGAAAAGAAATTATTGTAAGATGGTACTTTATTGGTTTCAAGAGAGATGGAATTGCACCAGCCCAGAGTCTTTAGTTGAATTAACACATCTTTGATTTAAAGCATTTGACATGTACAGTAGGTAATCTACTCCAAAGTCATCTTACACAAACAATTGAGACATTCACTTCACCGTTGTTTAAAATCCAGTTTTAATATTTAAATGAACTATAAAAAGCACATTAAACCATTTTCTCATTTTAGTTACAAAAATGGGTCACCTAAAGGGCTTCTCATTGCATTCACAGAAGGATTTGAACAGTGGATGTCTAGCAGTTACGTATTTCTCTCTTTAAAAAAAAAAATCCCCACCCAAAATATATAAACTTAATTGCTTAACCAAGGTATATACAGGGCATAACATCCTTGCATCTTAAAAGGTTATCAAGAAAGTTTGAGGTATACAACCAAAATAAAAAGCCTGTCAGAAAACAAAAATGAAAAAAAAAAACAACAAATAGAATTAAATAAAAGAAAAATGAATGCCATGATTGCTTCCTACTAGCACAGGATCACAACATTAGTGGGAGATGTTGCCGTGTACGTGCTGGTGTGATTACTTCCAGTTGTTTCACCTACGGTCAGAAGGGCAAAACAGCAAATAACCTCAAGCTTTGGACTGTCAATATATACAAAGGGCATACAGTCTAATTTAGCAATAGAGAATTGTTTGAATGCTCACTTTATTTGCTTCATGACAAGTACACAGTATGTGTTGAACAAACAAAAAATACCAAAATTATAAATTTATTTGATTTAATGATGTCTTTAACTTACACTGTATATCTTTGAACCAACGTTGAAATTAAAGAGCCAGAAGCAGAATCTGATACACATGCAAGTTTTGAAAGTGGATTCAGAAATAACAGTATTGTACAAAATAATAATTACAGTTTTTATAATTATCAAAATACACCTTCTTTTCTTAGCACCTCTTTATACTTTTTTGTGTGTTTTGAACAAGCACCATTGTAGTCGTTTTTCATACAGCACCTGGAGAATATAGAGAGGAGGTCTGTGTCCCCTATGTCTCCTGACCCCCTCTCTTGGTTACCTCCGATTCACCCTCCTCTGCCACGCTTTCAAATGTCCTTCACCTTTGCTCCGTGACGTGGTTAAGTCATGTGGTTCGAGCCCTACAAGGGCAACAAGTATTTTCCTGGGTTACACGTACATACATGGAAAGACATGTTTGCTACACCATCTCTTATTCAAAACTTGCATGTGGCATAGAAAAGGGTGGGGGGCTAGAAATGGGGTTTGGTGGTACCCAAAACGTCTCAACTTGACTTTCTTTGCTGGCCCCATCAAGTCCTTTTTTTTTTTCTTTTTTTTTATTTAGCCAAGGAAGCAGACGGGCCCAACTTCAAACCCAAATTTCTGGTTAGGGTCCCCAAAGTCAGTCAACATGACATCGATGATTGGAACCTGATCGATTTTGGGAGTATTAATCTCCATCACAGTCTTTCCATAGCCCTTCCTCATCTGTAGAAAGAGAGAGACACACACAAAGAGACACAAAGGATCAGATTAGAGAAGCACACCCAGAAGAATAAAGAGATTTTCTTTTCATTTTTCCAACACATTTCACTGTGTGTTCACACTGCGAGCAAGCTGATTATCAGGTCGGTCAATTCATTTCCTGTAGACCTGAGCCACTGGAAAAAAAAACAACAAAAAAAAAAAACTTTGCTAACGTGTGGCTGAGGAGAAGCGCGCTGTCACCAGCTGTCATCGGCTACAATCACAGCTCTCCACACCTCCTGTTAACGTGCAAGTTGGATTTCATTTCAGGTGTAATAGTTCTGTTCGGCAAGTGCCAAATGGATCAGAAACCGATTACAACCATTCAAAAGCTTGACAGTTCTTCAGCTTTTACTTCAAACACCACAGGAGTAAATGTGCCAGAAATCATGCTGGATTTTTTGTTGAATGATAAGCTTTTAATTAGTTTTTGGTAAATTCATCCAAAAAAAAAAAAAGAAAAGTGAAGGGTGAAACAGCAGTAAGCACATATTACAATTTGTCTTCTAAATCTCTCGCATAATTTCTCTACTTGTACTAACACACAATCAGTCTGAGTGACGCTCAGTGACAGGCTGCTTCACATCATGCTTCATTTGGACACGCGGTATCTATGGACGCTTACCGCACATCCGTCTGAGAGGGCCTTGATGTAGGGGTTATTGTCATAGGACATCTCCTCATCGTTGGCACCCAGGAAGCGCAGTGCCTTGTCGTAACTGTCACTGGTGATGTCGTGCCACGCCACAGACTGGTGGCAGCTGTAGGTGAAGTTTTGCCTGGCTGAGGCTGTCAGTAGTCTGAGGAAGGTCATCTGTACCATGTTTATTGAGTTTCCATCTGCGTCAACATAGGAAAACTGTGGGGAGGGGGAGAGAAGTCAGCATGTAAGAACATAGATAAGCATTTTCATTTTATTTTAACAGCTGTATTCAATTAATTCCTTATAAATCATGAACACGGAATTACAAGAAAATGAAGTGACAAACAGCGGGGAATTACCAGAACTGATTAACATGTTTTTGTAAATCGATAAAGATGATACATATTTAACTGCATCACTACTTTAAGACTCATTTAGCCAGTCGCTGTGTATCTCCGCTGCATTACTGGAACACTTAAGACAAATTTATATAACTCAACTCATTTTAAAAGAAACTCCAAAAAGTCTCGAGTACCAGCAGAGAGAACTAAATTAGAATTTAAGATGAAGTCTGTATTATTGAAGTCTGCCTGTTTATTAATTCTGAAGTCGTAAGAGTATTACTGGCCCATAAAACACTGATGTAGTTTAGGAAAGGATCAATTAAATTATAATAAACTGATAGAAGGATAGTGTTTCCCCTGACTGATGTAAAATTACCAGTAAGAATTAGAGAGAGTGTTTCCAGCTGAGCTACGGTTGCTGTCTTTCTGATTCACACAAGGATTCAAGGATAGTGTAGTTGCGCATCAACACGTTACCTAAAAGTCAAATTCCTTCAGTTTAGCATCAGTTACTTTAAAATTTGAACACTGATATTCATTTCAGTCACTTTAAATTATTAGTTGCAGCCCAGCACACCAGGTTCTGACTGGAACTTTAACTCTTTGTGAACTTTGTCTGAACATGTGCTCTCGGTTCAGTGACAGGAGATGTAATGTATTTTTGATACTACAAAGCTGTACACCGCTCTGTCACAGTCGGGCTTTTAAAGTCTAGTCTCTGTGGAAATAGATCAGCGTGACACCAGTTTGATGGAGCAGGACAAACTTGTGTCTTTCTTTTTTTTTTTAACTATAAGAAATAGTAGCTGATGTTTACGGAGAGATTTTTTTAACTGTTCAAGGGCAGTGCGAGGACTACTAGAGTGCTGAAACTCTGAGGTATTCTGTGTGAATCCTCTGTGAAGGAACAGAGACTTGTAATGTTACTACCATTATGAAAAAAAAGAGGCACTGGTTCAAAAGGACACATATTATTTTGACTAAAAGCATCATCTTATTCATGAAAAAAAATATCTTGCTCTTGGAAATAATCTCTGTTTCTGCCTTTGCCTAAAATATGAACACACTCAAACCATTAGGTAGTTTGGGATTTCTTTATGGGGAGCAACTTTGGGTCACTGCCTCACAATTTCATGGGTGGTGCTGCTATTTGAGTCTATTAGCTTCATCTTGCCATTTTGCAGAGTCACTGCACGTAGATTGCAGAGAAGAATACGGGAAAAATAGGAGAGATGGAGCAATCCTTTTAGTACAGCACTGAGTGAAGAGGTTTCTGTTTTAGTGTAGTGAGCTAGATGAAAGAAGCAGAAGAGAAAAGACTTACTATTTTACCACGCTTAAATTCACTGAACCATGAACCAGGGACTTCTTTGGGCCATGAAGATATTCTAACCTGAGGAAAAACGAGACCAGACAGAGCAGATTAATTGTAGACATTATGGTGGGCATTATTTTTTGTTATGTACCATACAACAAACATGGGAAAAAACACTTTTGTATATAATGCAGCGCCTCATGGGTAGCATCCGCATTTATCATCTGGGAGCAGAAGATAAACCTGTTTGTTATTTTAACATCTTTGAAATATTATTTTCACAAATGCATAGCCTCAGATCATTGTATAGTATTTGCCTTTTGGTGGCTGTTGCGTCAATTGCAAAAAAAAAAAAATCTGTACAAACATAGCCCTGAAGCACACAATGTCTTACTAGTGCTATGCCATTCGCTGATGTGTGGGTTCAACATGAAGACTTAATATTCGATAAGAAATGATGATTAGAAACAGGCAGTTAGGAATCTCATGGGTACAATTCCAAAGTTACTTACTCCATTGGACTTCTTATCTGGGTAGATGCAGGTTTCGCCCCCGGCAGTGAAGTTACAGTAGACTTTGAAGGAATCCCCTGAGCAGCCTTGGTTTGGATCAATCCAGTATTCGCCTGAGGAGAACCAAGCACACTCAAACATCCTGTTCAACTGATGTCCACAGAAAATGGCTTAAAGCTCCATTTCAGAATTAAGTGTGCTGAATTCCTTGATCCCATTTGAAGTTGTGCTTAAAGGTAATTTAGTGCTCATTTTCATGGCTCATGTACTACAGGATAAAATATTATTATTTTGCCTGAGGCGAGGTATAATTTATGTGTAACAATTCAACAGTAAACCTAAACCAATCCACCCTGCTGTCAATCACAACGGTGTCTTCACCAGCCACACTGCTCAGTTTTCATGTTGATGACCCTTAATGGCACTAAGGGGACTGAGGTCTCAGAGGTTGTGTAAATTACTCTATTAAACAGAAGGCACATATTTACTTAAATGACTAGATTAAAACACACTAAAGGAAGAAAAAAGGAAAAAGCTTTAAACCTGCAGTGCAGAACTTTTACATAGAAATGAACTTTTGTTACATTCTAGCCCTTGCCAAATGAGTCCACACAATGCTGATAAAGCCTATCACCACCAGTTAAATCTCTCTGTATTTCAGTACACAAAGTTTTTAATCTGGTGTTTGAATGCATACTTTGTATGCTCTGTGGGCACAGCATATGCACCAGGGACTTTCATCGGCCAAGCGGCTAACTTTCAGTTATTTCTCAGCCAACTTGAATGAGGATAAAATAATTTAATAGTGCAACTCATAAAATAAATGATGTGCGGCGTGAAATGAATCATTTTGTGGTGTTTGTGTGATACTCAGAACAATTTATCTACTGTATAATGGCCACAACAGTAAAGGCAGATAGGCTACCTGGAGACTATGATGTAAGTACGTGTTTTTATAAATACTCTCACTGCCAAAAGGGGGAGACAAAAGTCCTCTACTCCAGAAAAGTCTTTTTTTTTGCTTTCGACAAGAAACCCTGTTTTTTTCACTTGAGTTTCAGTTTGTCCAGAGAAATGGTGCCCAGGCCTAACAACAAGATTTGAGAAAATAGGGAGCAATTCTGTTGTCTCAATTACGGAGTGTTATGGAGCGCTTCACCTCTGCTGCCTGACTGTGATTTACACTGATAAGAGGAAAGTGTTTTCAAACAGAAATCTCTTCCCTTTTAACTCACCATCAGGGAACTCTGGGTGGCAGAGCTGCAGGTCTTTGCATGTTCTGGCAGGGTTGTTTTGTGTGCCCATGGGGTATTTCATACGTTCAATGTCCTGTTTGAGGTTGTTGAGGGAGCCAAAGATGTCCTCCATGCCCTCGCCATAGTCCATGAGGGTACCGGCTGCGTCTGACTGCATGTCGCTGGAGCGTTTGGTCTTCTTGGGTGAGCGGATGGGAAGAGGCTGAATAACTTCACCTGGTGAGCCCTGTATGATGCAGTAGGAAGCAATGTTTTAGATTCCACACTGAAGACTGACCTTAGGGACACCGCATAACCTGTACAGTGATGCTGTGACAATTTTAAGTTGGTTTTAGTAGAAAACATATACAACAGTGGAGATTAAATACTCACAGGAGGACCAGGAGGACCAACTGCACCGGTGTCTCCCTTCGGACCTGCAGGACCCTGGAAGCAGCATAAACAGAAACATGTTATCCAAGCTCCATGGAACATACACACTTTGCAGGAATTATCATCACTCTGACAATATGCCTTTAAAACACTGATTTACTCACAGATGAACCCTTGGATCCCTTGGGACCTTGAGGACCCTAGATGAGACAGGACATAAGCACAGCAGTTTAGCAAAGTTGCTCTATCTGCAGCGTAGAATCTAAATGAATGATCGAATCAGTAATAAGACTTACAGGCAGACCAGGGGGACCTGGAGGACCGAGAGGACCGGCAGCACCATTGATACCCTGTGATAAGATGAGATGAAAGCAGGAGTCAGTCGTATATTAAAGAAAACATTGGAGACAAAAGTATCACAGTGAGACTTGAATGATGAGAGAATCGATGTGTAGGAAAAAAAAGGCAGAATGTGATGACGCAAGACGAGGCACGTGGCATGAATGCAGTACTGAGCTCAACAGATGCGTAATGGTAGCTTCTGCTTTCACGTGGAATTATAGATTTTTTTTTATTAGCCGAGATAGAGAGACGGCTCCACTTTAGCTATCAAGAGAAGGCCAAATACTGCACTTAAGGGGGTGCAGTTTTTTTTTAAACCCGGCCTTTCACCGTTGTACAGCTCAATTTTGGAAGTGGAAATGAAGGAAATGAAATGAGGCCAAAGGAAATGAAACCAAACAATACGATTTTTCAGGCCCTGAAATAGAAATGGTAAACTGAGAGAAAACTTTTTTTGAAGCCCTTGCACTCTGACAAAAGTGGATATTACAATTTCATTAGGGTTAATCTCTAGATACTTAATCCAACCCGCCACCTTAAATCACACAGCCAGGGCAGGCCGAGGTCCATAGCAGGACGGAATAGCATATTCAGTCATTCTCCAATGTTTATTTAAAAATGGATGAAGGGTGCCATCAGTCCTTTCTCCAGACTGAGCTTCAACTTCCCTTCAGTGCTGTCTGTTTTTAACTGTAAGCGGAGGGCTCAGTGGTTGAGGAAAAAAGTCTCGTCATCATTGTGTCTTCCACAATGCAGGGTATTATGTTATTACAATAGGAATCAGATACACGGGCCAAAATGACACTAGAAGGATTTATGGTAAAAAGAAAATCTGCAGAAGTTCACATAGCTGAAACATTGTTGCATATATTCAGACTAGGGTACTTCAAAACAGAGGGGGGAGAAAAAATAACTCAATGCCTCATGGTCACATTTATAAAGATTTTTACTTCCTAAGACTTTTTCATCTTTTAACTAATTTAAATGAGTAATTCTATATGTCAAATAGCAAAAGTAACTGAAGATTTGCTGACTGTGGATGTGATGTCTTGAGTGAGGTAGATGTGCATTGTGCTGCAGGGCTCGGCTGGAACCATTTTCAATGAGTCTTAGTCAACAGCAAGTGACTGCGGCAAGTGTGGAAGGGCAAATGGGCTAAAAAATGGCAAGAGGTGGAGGGCCAATGACCAGAGGACCAGCATGGGAATGGAGTCATCAATCACTTACACCGTCGCCCTTGCTACCAGGAGAACCTTGGGGCCCGGGCAAACCTCGGTCTCCCTTCTCTCCTTGTTCTCCGGGGGGTCCAATGAGACCAATCAAACCTGGGTGACCCTGTAGGATGGAAACAAATGCACACACACAAAGTACATTAAAATAAAAGAGCAATACAGAAAGCCTGACTTTAAAATTACTGAGTACATGTCTGACAAGGGCACAACTACGGCGACTTTCTTTAACAACAAGTGAAAGCGCATGGCAGGCTGTGATGGGTGTAGTTTCATTACAATACAAATCTTTGGCCATAGTAATTGAAATGTCTCTCCTGAAACAGAAACACACGCACACGCACACACACACACACACACACACACACATGCACACACTAAAAAACCTTCTCTGTGAATGCAAACGTGACCAAGACTGATTCACAACACGAGGATGATGACTTTGAAATGGGGCGAGCTTTAACCAGGCCCAATGATTTGACAACATTAAAAAATGCACAGCAACACTGTGCCTCTATTGTGTGCTTTTAAACTGCTCTCTCTCAAGCCATCATGTCAGTGTGTGGGAGGCAATTTAGATAGAGTAATGTGTGCTGTCTGAATATCCTTTGCAGTTATATTTCACCAGCAAATTTGACAGTGGCAAAGAAGAAAAGAGCAAGATTAGACAGATTAGAGTGATACATCACATTCAGCTGCGTATTCAATCCTGTTAAGAGTTTTTCTCTTACAGCGACAAAGGCAAAAACTAATTTGTTTCCAAAAATGTTAACACAGGCCTACATTGGGATTAATGCAGCTTTTCTAATTCTGGAATTTTTTTTTTTCTTTTAAACAGTTTCAAAGTTTTGTAAGCTGTGTGGTTAACCTAAAAGTCTGCAACAAGATCACTTGACTTCAAGTTCGAGCTTAATCTTACAGCCTATTTGGAACCTGGGAAATTAAACCACTGTGCAGGAAAAAGGGGAAACACTCACCTTTTCACCCTTAGAGCCGGGGTCACCTTTCAGACCAGGAAGACCAGGAGGGCCCTAAATAACATGAGCAGAAGTTAACAATCAATTTCACAGAGAAAAGAAAAAAGAACAGAGACAGGACAGTATAAGACTAGCAGGAGCAAAAGCTTGAAGAGAATGAGGCAATACATACAAAGCCACATAAAAGAAACTGTGACAGGAGAGTAAGGTGAAAAAAGAAAGAACGCCAAGTGTCAAAATGAGAAAGAGCAAGAGAAGAGGCAGGGAATAAAAAACATCAATTATAGAGAGAAAAGCAGAGAAAAGAGTGCAGGACAGATAAAAAAAACATCATTGTATTACAATTATGGCTTGTGGGGGTGGTGTAGCGTTTCGAGAAATTCACAAGTCCAAAGAAAGACATGGTGTTTTGTTCTGTGTGTCCAGTTAGCCTGTTTACACTGCATGCAAGGAGAAACTTCCTGCCAACCTCTACCATTCCAAACATCAAAATCATGCTATATAGATCAACACTGAGAGAGAGGGGTGGGGGGGGTTAGTATTATGCATACTAACCATAGGACCAGGTGGACCATCTTGTCCTGGGGAGCCGGGCAGTCCTTGTTCACCCTGTGAAAAGCCATTCAGTTGTAGTGAGCATTATAGCCTGCTGTATTTTCTCCGGCCTGCCATTGATTTTCTGTGCTCAGCACGATGATTAATAGCCCAAACAGGGAAAAAAAGTGTGTTGGAATAAACAAGTGAAACTAAAGTATAAGCCAAATGGGAGTATTGATTATTCCATGAAGTCTATCATCATGCCTTAGTCGTACTTTTTATGTGTGCACACAGTGGGTGTGTGTCTCTGTCTTTTTGAAGGCTGAACTGAATTTACTGTATGTGCAGTGTAAGCGGGAAAGATCATCACTGTAACTCAGACTTACAACAGGGCCGGGGATTCCACGAAGACCCTCTGGACCAGGCTTTCCTGAAGGTCCCTGGGGCCCAACTGGTCCTGTTTTACCTGCTGGACCCTCGGCACCGGCCTCACCCTGTAACATAAACAAGAGTTTTGACTCAGGTCGAACAACATAACAATATCCAGTTATTCAAAGTTACTGTAATAATGACAAAAATGTGCTCATTGTTGGGATGATTTAAATAAATGCAGGGTTCATCTCATGTACAAAACTAACATTTTTTGGATCAAAGTTGCTGATATTTCAATTTTATTTTGAGGAGCATCAAATTAATGTTCTGTTCTCCTCCTATGATGGCAAGAAGAGATATACTGATTGGGAAAATGTGTGAGATGTCACTACATTGAAATTAAGAAAACCTTTGATCAAAATATCAAACAGGTAAATAAACAAAATTTAGCAAAAAATTGACTTGTTATTTCATAGAATATACAACACTACAAATCAAAATATAACAGCATGGCAAAGCACTGCAGTATATAAACAACACTTGATATCAGGTTGTCAGATTTTCTTTGAAGCCTCTTAGCATCTCACATTACTTTGAAAAAAAAAGAAAAATCTAAATTCAGGTGTGATCTGCTTTCAGCTTTAAATTATGCTGAGACTGTACACCGAGTTTAGAATGAGTAAATGGGGACAAGTAAATAAGAATCTGAGTTATCAAATAAGCCAAAGTGTTTCTGTTCCTCCAGCTGAGGGTCAGAACAGGCGCAATGATGGATGATGTTGCATCCTGCTGTTTTCATTTGAGGTTCATGTGAAAACCAGTATTGCGAAAAGATCAATGTGTGCCACAGCTGAATACTTACCAACTGTAATCTAAATTGCATTAACATTCACGGAGATGAGACAGAGCACATGAAAATAAGATATCAAGTTTGGGCTGCAAGCTATTGATAGAAGAGAGACAGTCAGAGGTAATTTACTGAATTTAATACAACCGTNTTGGGCTGCAAGCTATTGATAGAAGAGAGACAGTCAGAGGTACTTTACTGAATTTAATACAACCGCTGTGTATTATTGCTGTCCTCAAATGTGGAGAGGTATGTAGGAGACAGTTGTGAGTCTTTCTTTTAAAAATGATTTTCAAGCACATTCAAGGCAGATTATGCATTTTAAAAACCATGACAGAGCATCTAACATATTTCATTAAGTATGGGGAGAAAAAAATGCTTTAGTATAGAGAGTTCATAATGCTATTAACATATGACATTGCAAAAGCACACTGGGAAATTAAGTTTTACATCGGTGCTCATGTAACCAGTAGATAACTGAGAAGAGAATTATCTTTTTGTTGTAAATCTGATTGATATACAGTATGTAACGTGTGAAGATACAAACTGATGAGACCTTGAGATTGATGTTAAAATGCACACTCAGAGTAATTTCAGTGAGCTCTGATTCACACTAAAAAGAAAAACATGATAACTGTGAATACCTGAGGGCCAGACATAAAAAGCATCGACTCCTTTTGTCGGTCTTGAAATTAAGCCACAGAACAATGCAAGAAACAAGTGAATCTTAGTTTTACTCAAATAGGCTGCGTCCATAAATTTCCATCTAATCTAGAGTGGAAATTAAATTACATCTGCTTTTCTGTGCTTTTAATTCAAGACGGGGGAACAATGTGGGCAACGGTGAAGGGGGGAGTTGGGGTGTGGGAGGGCAGTCGAGGGAGTTGCTGAGGCGGCTCTACTGTGTAAAGGGTGCATTGATTTTGTTACCTTTGCGCCTTTTTCTCCTTGCCTGCCCTCTGCACCAGCAGCGCCTGGAGGTCCCTGAGGAGGATGACAGGACAGTGCTTTAGCATTTCAACACAAAATCATCACACACACCCACATTGTACAATCAGACTGTATAGACATGCGACTTATCATCATTGATTGTTCCCAACATTTCTGAGGCTAACAGGACATAAGTGAGCAAAAACATTATTTGTTTGTATGTTTGATTTAAAATGTTGACTGTATGCTTATAAATGCTTTAGTCTTAAGCAAAGAATAATAGTCATCACTGTGAAGCTTCTCGGGTCGTCTCTCCGGCGTCTTGGCATTTCAGTTTACTTCTATTAGATTTCATATTGAACAATTGTCTTGCCTGATAAATACTCGGTGGGTGCTGTCTTTGAATGAGAATGATAATCAAATGTCCTTGAAGCTACACTATTTCAATTGTGTCAGGATCTATTTGAGTGATTTGGTGATCCACACACACACACACACACACACACACACACACACACACACACACACACACACACACACACACACACACACACACACACACACACACACACACAAAAACAGAACACACACATACATCCTTTTTTCAGTCATGCCAGGGATTGGCAGGTCATCTTTTCTTTCTGGTCAGGATCTCTCAGCCCCACAACGATTTCTTTCAACTCCACCTCCAGTCGTCCCTCTTCAAAACCACTCTCCATCCAAATTTCACTCTGATCTGGCCGACTGCAGCCTGAGTGCTATTGACTGAGAGCCTATAATGCGAGCTCGCCTCCTGTCTTGGAGCTTTCATCTTCTCCTGATGTGTACCTCTTACTGGTGGTGAAGAGGCAGGCTCTTGATCAGCACAAAGAGCCATTTCAATTGTAGCGCGATACACAGCGACCAGAGTCAATGTGTAGGTGTATACTCTTTTTCAAGGTTGCCAGTGCACATTTTTGTTGGCTTTGCAGCACCAGGTGTATGAGACACATTTTATTACTCTTCTTAATCGCACACATTTGCTAACTGTCACTGAGAAAGAATAAAAGGATGAAACAATTAAGGTGTGACCTCAACCCAGATAAAAGGAATTAACATCAGATGAGGTTAATAAGCAGTTCCACTTTGCTTTTGTCAAGAAGCAACGCTGAATTCGTTTTCAGTATTAAGACATTAGTAAATCCAATGATATTAAATTTGCTGCAATGCTAAATTGACTTATTCAGAATCAGAGGTCGAACCAGAGAGAGCCTTATGAATTGTTACAAATTTCTACATGTAAAATGCTGAAAGGACACAACAATCTTAAACCACTCTAGCTATGAAATTATGTATTCAAAGGAGCAACCTGTCGGGAAGTAGCAGGGATCATTTTAGGTCCTTTTTTCCCCTCCCAAGCGATTAAAGACCTGTGTGTGATAAAATAGCCCTTTTCCTTACCATAATCCCTAGGCCATTTAGGTGCAGCATATGCTGATACCATGCTAAATACTCAGAATATAAATTTGGGTGGGTACATTAGAAAAGCAATCAACCCCGGTTTAAAAATGCATGACATGTTTTTTCTCCCCATTGGACTGAGTCGTGGAGTCTTTGAAATGCAGTCAGTCACTTGAAATTGTGACTTTTCTTTCAAAATCCAGGATAATAGCTGCTCATTTTCATGTGAAACTAAGGCTTCACGTCATATTGGAAATATGCTAATGGTCTATCTCTGTTATATGCATTCAAAAAGCAGCTTACTGGCTCTGATGTTTCACTCAGATATCTCAGCTTCCTACTGTGTAGTTCATGAAGGGGATCTACTTACTGGATGGAGTGAGAATGGACATTATGGAAATATTTACTTTTAATGTAGTGAAATCTTTGTACTATCTCCTACGTCAGACTTTCAAGTTTTTCCCAAAATACAATAGAAACCTAAATCCTCGCTATGCCTGACCAAAATCCCAAGTGATAATAATGCCCTCAAAATACCACCAAAACCAATTAAATTAAAGTTATTGTTTTTTTGTGGGTGATTTTGGAGGTGGGCAGTCTTGTATCCCACCCTCTCCCTGCATAATGACTTTACCGTGTCCATGTTATGCCTTTGTTTTTCTCTGGCTGTCAGTCAGACAACCATGGATCAATAATGTGTCAGACTTGCTATATCTCTCTCACTTTCTTCCCACTGCCACAAGGACGTAAATGAGTTTAAAACCCACAGCTCCTTTTTTTGCGAGCTACTTTTTTTTTCTNTGCTATATCTCTCTCACTTTCTTCCCACTGCCACAAGGACGTAAATGAGTTTAAAACCCACAGCTCCTTTTTTTGCGAGCTACTTTTTTTTCCGTAAGCCTTTTCAATTTCTTGGTAAGAAAAAAAAAATTGATTCATGATTTTCACATCCCGACGTTCATTTCTCAACAGGCTTTGAGGCGGCTTTTCTTCACAGACAGCGCAAAGCTTGACCCCTTAAATCTCCCACTTTGTTTTCCTCACTCTGCTTTTAATGAAAATGAATCTCTCCTGCTTTACTGTCAAGATTGAGTTGTTGAGGAGGAGTTATTGCAGCAGGGAGGGATACCGCTCCATTGGCTAAGGAGCTAATGTACAATGCCAACAGTTATATACTCCTTTCATTTCTTTTAAAATACGGCTAAAAAATTTGACGTGGGCTTGTTGAGTCATGATTTTAACACTAACGAAATCTTTGGTCAGCAAGAGATTTCATATCAAAACTAGTCACTCTTGTAATAATGAAACGCTGCTAATTGGGATCATTAGTTTGGTCTATCTTGGATTACTACTGGAAGCATACCAGTGATTCACACAAACAAATTAAAATACAGTAAAGTTTTAATGGCTTTAAACTCACTCTCTTTCCAGGT
>JANJYP010083724.1:0-12362 GCA_024605115.1 Rastrelliger brachysoma | reverse complement strand
CACATATTCACATTTTCTTCATTTTCAAACTTGAAAAAAAAAGCTTTCTATTTAAATTATATATTTATTAAAACACTAAACAGTTTTGATTGGTAAATTATCAAATTATTCTTTACTTCCGTTTCATGGAATCCTACTTTCTTCTTAGCAATCCTGCACTTATAGACACTGTGTCCCTGATGTCAATGTCCTCTTTTACTTCAGAGTGATTTCTCATGTTCCATATTACACTGCGAATGTATTTCTGCACCTGTGGTTGATGCCTCCTCTAATTGTCTGTCGGTTGCTTGCTGGATGGGAAATAATGTAAAAATATAAGAGTGGAGCCATCAAACACAGTAACAAGGTGTGACATGTTTATATTAATAGTCGCTGCCTCATTGTTAGAGTTTAAAATATATACTTTTGTACCATGGCTGTCTCGCCAGAAGAAAATACCTGTCTGTGATAAATCAGCAATTCTCAGAAAAAAAAAAGTGAGGAAAAATAACAAGCAGGTTGCTGTTATGAAGAAACAGCCAAAGTCACACTTGTCAAACTTTTCTCACCTATATTAGGATACAGTAACGTCAGTACAGCAAACCTGCATCTGTGCTTTTGTGGATTTTTTTTTTTTTTCAGTTCCTCCTTTTAAAAAGAAGGATTTTTTCAGACATGGCAGAGACTGTGACAGAACCCCATTAAAGAAGCGTTAACAATACTCGAGAAAGTCAGGCAAGTTTCATCATTGGTGACTCGAAGGGAATAATCACAATGTAGTGCGTTGTTAACCGGGGAACATTTAAAAAGGGAGAAAAAAAACAAAACTTGCCTGTCAACATTTGTTAAGTGAAAGCGATAAATCTGCAACCAGAGGGCTGTTTTCACAAAGCAACACTATCGGTAAAGGCTTTTAAATAACCTGAAGCTGATTAAATGTAACTTTAGTGTCATCTTTGTCTGTTTTACACCTGTAGGTTATTTTGTCCATATGAGACTTTAGAATGCCTCATAATGCTCTGAAATATTTATTATTCTACGCTTACCTCACCTTTTTGACTTTAAAATGAGGTTTGGTGCCTCTATACATTCTGACTTAATTAAAGAGAAATGGAGAGTAGCTTTTGATATCATGTGCATTCAGTTCATGGCATTAATATGCAAGAATATTATATATTATGTTTAATTCGCTGACATGTTTTTTACTGCTGTACATACATAAAATAGTAAGCTTATAACTAATAAGATTTTTTTTGAAAATCATCAAAAAAAAAAAGACATACAGTGCTTGCTAATGAGCTTAGAGATGTAATATGAATGCGTTCCTATAATGTTGTAAGTAGTGGATGATTCCCTCAGACATATATAGAAGAGGTTAGGGATGTATAGCTGCAAGGGCATAACAGTGCTAGATTCCCCACATGAGCAAGTGCTGATGTTCATTAACACTTTTTGAACTGCAGTACTTTGTTCATACTTTATATATAAGGAGTCTGTTCGGGCTGTAAGACGTCCTCACTGCTAGACAGTAATAATATATAAAGCACTGTCACAGGAAGGCTGTGGTGTAAATTGTAATTTCAAGCTGAATATGAGATAAATATCAAATTCTGTATCAGCACTAAAAGCATATACAGTTCTCTGGATCTGTATCGAGGGTGAAAAACATAACTGGGACAAATTAAGAGAGAGTTATTTTCAGACCTTCTTGAAAGGACATTCTGTCAAACTGCAAGAAATGAACATTTTAACCATCTGCTCCCATTTTTCTGTATCTTAAATGTCAGAAATGAAATTAAAGGAACAGAAACAGTGAGAAAATGTCTACTTTTTATGGATGCTGTAAGCTAAAAGAGCCTTATTATCAACCCAAGAGACATTTATTCCACAGAATTGACTTTATTTAATGGCAATTACTGTGTGTCTCTTGTACACATCCAGCGCCATGTTTTAGAAATGGCATCACTGATTAGAAATAAATAAGCTACTTTAGTTGGGTTCTGTTGCATTTCAAAGTTGTTTAATTTCATATTGCATGTCAGTTGATACTGATAATTTTTAGATTGGATTATATATTAATACCATTTAGGGTGGAAGAGCCCATTTAAAGATTATATTAATGTACTTCTGTTGCATTAGTCAGTTCACTTTGAAGAAAACATTACTGAATGAACTCATAGGAGAAGTTTTTATTCATGATTTTTGCCCTTCCTTTCATTGATCAGAGATGAAGAAATAACCTAAATGTGTTTGACATTTTCAATCATCTTCTACCTGTGTGAAATATAGATCAGCACAGATCTATGGCGGCTTGAATTCTATGAGAAAAATATCAAATTTAGGATTTTTCAGATGAACATTGTAATTAAATTGTGATCGTTTTCTATTAATAAAACTATTATTTGTGTCAAGCATTATTACAGATTACATGCTTTTGCTTTTAATCTTATTAGTTAGATAAGTTAGGTAGCTCTACAAAAATCATCTAACTATACCACAGATAAGACAGACAGGAACAAACTACTTAAAAAGAGCCCCATATGATTTTAAGATTCATGATTATATGATGTGTTTGAGAATTTAAAGTTTTTCTGTACAACTTAGCGACTACCGAGCTACAAGCAAACTATGTGTAGATAAAAACGTAGTCATTTTTTTAACAGAAAAAATAGGTTACTCTTTTAGGAATCAAAATGATGCAATTAAATTAACACATTTAACTTAAATTTACAAATTATACAATTACAGTATGGTGTCCTGAATTTGTTTTAGTCAAGTGCAACTAGTGCAGACACTGATGACATAATTAACAATAATTAAAGTACAGCACAGTAAACTTGATAGTCTTAAATAAATGGTCTCCTTTGACTTATAACCTCTTGTTAAGTAAGGTATAATCAATGAGTACCAGTCAATTTTCAAAATCAAACACCTTCTGCATAGATCATTACATCAATATTATTTTATAACCGGTGACACCAGTAGATATTTGTCATCATGGACAACAAGAGGTTCATCTTGAAAGAGAAAAATCACAAAACACCACCACTGCCATGTTTACTGTGGTCCTCTGCTTCCTCTCCAGGTAGAAGGTTGACTCTCTTCTCTTTGGCACTGCAGGAACAAAATGCTTTTTGATATGTTAGCGGTGGGGTATGATGCCATGCAGAGGAAGTAACAAAGGTACGTCACAGCCAGAACGTGACTCAGCTCTGTGTGGTGAAATATTTTGTCAACAGGGATTTGTTCCTTTGTTAGAAACATCTATATTTCTGGTTGTCTAGTTTCTCATCGAAGAAATGGCCAAAAAAAAAAAAAAAGGTTCCAGGCTGTTGTCTGAGATCCTTTGGCAATAACTACAGGTTCTGTCACAGAGGAACCACCTTCTTTCTCACTAACACGGCTGAGATCCTCTGTATGAGGAGGTACTGGCTCACTTTCCTTTATAATCATGGGCTGATTATCTCCTACTACAATACTTTGAATCCTTCGCAGAGCTCATGACTTATCATCTCCAATAATGTCTACCACCACTTACTTTAGCACACTCCTTTATTTCCGTGTCCTTCTCTTTTAAAATCTTCCATTAAAATTCCACTTGCTCCAAAGTCCTCTTCTTGCCAGACATCGTATCATTCACATTCTGCGGGGATTTCAACCCAATTTACTTTTTTTTTTGTTTTCAAATTTTTGTCAGTCCCTTTTTCACTCTTGAGTAGAATTAAAGTTTCCTACTATTGAAGCATAATGGCGTCTAACACCCTTCAGCAGTACATGGCTTTCTGCAACATTGAAATGAGGTCTTTTGGACTCACTGGTGCCACCTTTTCAGTTTATAGGCCTTGGGCATGAATGATTTAATTGAACACAAGCTGAAGTACATCAGCTAATCAATGTTGAATGGATGTGCATTTGAAAAGCAACTATGCAATCATCTTCTTCAGCCATTCTCTGCACTGTAATGGCAGGTACTGTCCATCACCATCACTGTTTTGGTAGGAAAGGATACCATTAAAGAGTGTATATACTGTAGAAACCACTGGAGCAATACACCACTGAAGAACTGTATGCTCCATTTCATTTTTGGAATTCTGATATATACACTGCAGGATTTATTAGGCTGAAACTCCCAACATAGAATCCAAAGGGGTCATGGACTGTCTGTAGAAGAACATGACCTTGTGCTTCATTGCTGGTGATGATATAGGAGTGGACAAATCATTTGAGTGAAGTGATGAAAGTTGTGTCAGTCACATTGGACAGCCTGATCAATCCATTTGTTTCATTTCTAAAGGATGACCAAGATCTGAGACCGACAGCAAATCCGTCAACCAAAAACAAGAAACGCCGCATCAGCATTGTACTTGTGGGTGACTATGACCTTTTTTTTTTTTTTTAAATCACAACCTGAGTTGAGAAGTGGCTTGGGACTGTCTGTTATGTACATACACTGAGAGAGAGAGTGCTCTATATAAAGTCCTCTAACAGACCAGCTGGATGGTATAGAATAAGGAGACAGTGCCCGTCCACCCTGACCATGACCCTTTTTCTTGCAACTACACACCTGTACATGCATGCTTCTGCATTGCACTTTGCAGAACAACATGTGCAATAGAGCGTTTAAATGGAGGTCTAAAAAGGTGCTTTGTATGCTGTAACTACTTGCAAGTGGAACCAAAGGGAGCATGCAGCAACAATAAGGTATGTAATACAGAAACTTGTTATGGCTGGTTAATCTCTGATGGTTGTGTTGTTGTAATTAGTATACAGAGATACATGACATTTGAAATTGAATATTTGTGTGTGATATTGACAGCTGGGGGATTATTTTATCGGGAGCAGATCCTTTTTTTTTTTTTTTTTACCTTATTTTAGGGTTAGAGTTAGGATTAGGGTTATCACCGGATCAGTTAAACTAATCAAGTGAAAAATAGAAATAAATGTTATATAAATGTAAATATAACTACATGGTACAAATGTATTATTTAAACACCTTTGTTCCAGAAATCCACCCTGAATCCATCCTCCTGCTGGGATCAGGATAATCCTGATTTTTATGGATCTGACATCCCAATCCTACTACATAGTTTTGAAGAAATACTGAAGGTTTAATTCAGATCAAAACCAAGACTTAATAATTTGATTTAATCACATACTGTATCAGAATCCTTTTTTTTTCTTTTAAACAACCCATTTTTAAAGATTTGATCCAATCTGATACTCAAAATCCAATCAGATTACTTCTGAACAACTGGTGTAAAAAAAAAAAAATCCTTGGAGCGTTAAGATTAAGATTCAGTCAGTGAAATTTATGAATATCCCTTATTATACACCACAGCTGAAACAGCCCCAGTTCTCCCCTGGCTAATCCTAGGGATAGGCTCCTCATTTGACTCAGATGAAAGGCAAATGAGGTATCATTAACAAGGCAACAAATTGTAGCACAAAGCCTATGCATGGCTTGCTGAAGCATAGATGTCTCCTCTCTGAGGGGAAAATACCTCAACAACACTAAACCACTGCACGGATTATGGATATCAGTTTTTCCTGTGAACTCCAGTGGATCTCTAATGCAAGAATTCCTTTGGGATACGCACGCTTTTGTGTCTGTATTTGTTGATGAGTACAGTACAACAGCTGGAAATGTGTCTCGTGCATAAAAGAGTGTCAGAGTTAATGTGATGCTGCAATGCCAGCAGGTTGAGGCTATAGGGGATAAGCCTTTAGAGAAGCGTGTGTTTTACTGTGCCTATTTATCCTAATGGGTTGAACCCTCAGGGGAGAGATTTACTGGGCTTCCCTGCAGCAGCTACTACCATGGAGAGGATGTGAGCCATGACACCAACGTGGTGAGGAATGTAACACTCAGAATGCAATAGACAGTAAGTTAACAACAGGTCAGGTGGTATGGTGCCAATGCAGCCTCCATACACTAATGAGAGAAACTGTGAATTATTTTATGCGACAAGTGTTTTCCTCTCTCTTGCGCGCGTGTCGACTATCCCTAGGGTGCAATCCTGTTATCGCACATGCCAGAATAAATCAACATTAATAAACTAATATTCATATTATATTGCCTGCATCTCTCATCACCTTCATTTTATTTGACATACCAGAGGTTCAGTTAGATGAATAGCACTTGCCTTTTTACTGATGTCACTATTATGGCTGTATAGCTGGTAACCTTGTTGTTGAGAATTCTTGTCTTCGCGTGGCACAGTCACTGTCTGAGAAATTTCTGCTTGGGTAGCCTCAAATCTTGTAAGGCGATGTCAGTAAGGTGAACACGACACAATCATTTCCCACCAAGGTCAGACTGTGATTGCTTCCAAAGGGACATCAAAAGGACATAAGAGGCAAAAGATCTGTCAATACTTAGTACAAGGCAGACTTTTCTTTTTTCTTTTTTTAACTTTTATTTTTGGAAAGAAGGTAGTACTGTAGAGATCGACACAGAATCTAGATCAATAGGAGGGACGACATAAGAAAAAGGGACATTCTCTAATAACCTATTCATATTGATTCTTACATTTTAATTGAACTTCTCATGGTAGATTAAAGGGAAACACAGTGCATGCACGCTCTACTGCAGTCTCACTTTAGTATTCAAGGTATGCAGCTCGCATAATGTTATGTATAATGCCACATTAAACAATCACTTAGGTAAATTTGCTTGTTTTACCTCATTAACTATGATTTTGCCTGCTTATTACCCAACATTTTTCTAACTCATATGCTTATTTTGTCAATTGACTTCCAATTTTCTAGGCGGCCAGCGTTTCACTTCATGTCAACTGTGATGATTAACCTTTATCAACCAAAATTTTAATTTCTCAATATGATTCTTTTAAGAACATCATTACATGTTGCTATTATTGAAGAGGTGGAAATGTGTTTTTTTTGTTTTTTTTGAGGTCCCTGCTGCTCCTGTTAATAAAAAAGACCCTGAAAACCAACCTACTCAATTAGTTTGAGGTAGATGAATTAAACAAAGGTATTATTAAGGAGAACAAGCAATATGTGAGCACCGTATGAACTAAAATGAAGTGTTATAACTAGATTATGATATAAGAAGCATATGGGCCATACAGATTAGTTAGGTCATTAATGAGTTAATATTGTACGTTAGATGGTACAAATCCCTAAACACAATTGCATTACTTGAAGAGTCAATCTGGGGGCTTTTGGGACTTTTTTTTGGAATCTGCCTGCCATCACTTTTAAATCTCACTAATTAACACGCTATATCTTATTTGTTTAATTTGATGTAGCCGCATACTCACACCTCTGACACACATTAGATATATTGGGTTTGACGAGGTACAACAGACTGTCGACTTTTTATACGAGAAAAGACAAAGAAACATTGATTTTCTATGTTTGTTCAAGAGTTCAAGAAATCCAAGATGCAGTCATAAAAAAATCATGTGAAGTCTCTTTGTTAATTAAAAGTTTACTGTTCAGCAGTCTTTGTGTTCCTTTATATGACAGGTAGACTTTTGTATCTATCTATGCTGCATAAGCACATCGAAATAACAACATAAAAAAAGAAAAAGAAAGAAAGCTGAGTCATGATGGATTCTCACTATCTCGCCAACCTCAAGCCTGTTTTCATGGTGATCTGAAACAAATCTAACAATTACAGCAACAAAAAAAACACAGTAAATAAACAGTAAAACCATCTAAAATACTATATAAAGTAACAATAATAGACTTAAGCCATAGCAGGAACCTGGCTCTCTTAAACCTAAATGGAACCTTTAAATAATATTTAATAATTAATGTTCAACTGTGTGAACGTATTTGCCGTATTTTGTGTGTATATTGTATGCCACACACATCAGCATTGGTATAGAGACAACTTTCACCAGGTGTATTAGACATACATTTGTAAATTCAATTGAAACCTGTGAGGGCAGAGTATTAAGTGCACATAGACTCTAGTTCCTGAAAGCTGCTGTCATAATGATTGCCAGGAAAACATAAAACTCATCATCTTTTATTCAATTGCCATGAGCTAGACAGCTAGAGGCACAGTTTAGCTTCCTAAAACCCTCTCTATTCCAACCCCACCCACAAGAACACAAAGGTTCACAAACCTTTAAGTGAGTATAATGACTGTACCTAAAATGACCAAAAAAAAAAAAAAAGACTGTCTGGGTAGAAATGATAGTCAGACCAGTACATTGCCTGCTTTTTTTAATATAATTTGTCAACAAGCAATAGACTTGGATATCATGAAGATGATAGCTTTTTTGTGTAATTATTCTTACAACAGCGCCAAAGATATGTATGTTTTGCCAAAATCAATACGATTACGGTGATGAAAATACTGTTTGCCTGCAGCAGAAAGAATGGATTTGTAAAGGACACATTTCTCTTATTTCCCATACAGCTAAACAAACACCATAACAGAAGGTCAATAGAAAATTCACGATACTTTAAATTGTGTTCCAGCACCAAGAGTAACATAACAGCTAAGAAGTCCATACATCATATACGGCTAGAAAAACATTCCCTAAGGCTGCAAAACATATTAACCCATAATAGATCAAATAAAGAATGATAGCCCACTTAATGGCTCACACTTTCCTGGTCGTGAGCGGCGGCTGTAGTCTGAAAGCGTGTTAAAAACAGGCTTTGTCTTGTTGATGACAGCTATATTGTTTACTGCCAGGCAAAAACCAATTATTAAAAAGTTAATGTCATGTTCATGTCTAAGTGGTCTGGTTTAATAATACAGAACCACATTCAGCTGAGAGGAAGGTTCATTAACCTTTATTTCATATTTTATTTCTGATCTTTCACTGGATTAAATGGCAGTTTAATTTCATTGCTGACCTTGGCGTCTTTCTGACCTTTACCTGAAAGGATATAACCTTACACTCATCACGTTTAGGACCATTTATAAGGGTGGAAGTTTTCTAATTGTGTCTTTTGTTTAGGTAGAAGTATTAAAGATGAGGTCACTGATTTTCTGGAAAAGGCAAAAGAAAAAAAACCAAAACTGACCCGAGCAGAGCGAGTTGGTAGTTCATTCAGTGGCTTTTTATATAAACATTACTTTCGATTGCCACAGCTGAGAGAAAGGTGAGAGAAGACTTTAACTACCATCGATAAATTTGTAAAAATGAACATTAAAAAAAGTCATGTATCTTAGTGTAGAATAATGACAACAAAGAGATTAATGACAATAAAAGCTAATGTAACATTAGCCAATAGATGACAAAATGACTAGCTAACAATGTAGCACAATGCTTTATTCAATCTATAGCATCATAGCTGGCTTAGCTAACAGCTAACATCTTAAAATGTGAAGCATTTGTTCCTTCATTGTAAGTTCCAGGAAGTTACAAATGCTCTTTTGCTAGTGGTAGGGTCTTTGGTCTGCATACATACACATCAGGAAATGAATAAAGTCATGATGATGCTATACTCCATGAAGATGTCCTTTACCTTTCCTGAATTTAGAACAAGGTTTGTGTTTGGGGAGTTTGTGAGTGGCTCACTGTGGCCAGGCAATAGAACTGGCATCCCAAACCACTGTATGTAGAGGATTAGGGACTGATACCCTGACCCTCACTGTCAATGTGTAGCTTTTATCACATATAGGATTTGACAAATTGAAGACTTATATTTACATATTTGATTTTCAGGCTTCAAACTTATGATTGTTAGAAATTTCTGTTTAACTTTAGAAAATTGAATGCAACCACTGAAATCAGGGAAAAGCGCTTGGGTTTATCATGATACATACACCATCCAATCCTAAGTCATATATATGTCATGTCTGCAATTCTTCCCCCCAAATGAAAATGGTTGAAAGGTACTGGATTGCCAGGATTGATTCTGTCCTTGACCGACTTAGCTAACTGACCTTTGCTCTCTATGCTTGGGGTTGGAATATCATAAAGTCCACCATACTGCTGCATATGTCACATCCTATCCTATCATTTTATTTTGAAAGTTTTTTCCGTTTGCATTTCTGTTTGTTACTTCCTGTGTTTTCCCGCATTTGTTGATTGCCTCATGTGTTTCACCTGTGTCTTGTCACCCCATGTGTATATAGGTTTGGTTTTCTGTTTGTGTTAGTCCTCTGTTAGCATTTGCTGTTTTTTCATGCTTCTGATTTTGTTGCTTTTTTTCAGGTCACACACACACGTCAAAATAAATTACATGAACTTGAGCAGATAACCACTATCATCTGTTGCATTTTTTGTGCATATATAACACAGTTCACATGCCTGGATATGTTCAGCCATTTACACACAGACTTTACTTCTTAAGAATAAGTGTGACATTAATGTTTTATTAAAGTCATCTGAGTTGTGACTGGCCTAGTAATGCTGCCACAGTATTTGTTTAGTTATATTCAGTTTAACCCTTTATCTCATTGTGTGACACACTGACACAAACTCAGCCATGTTTCAATGTGTACAGAAAAATAGCAGGATAGCAGCAGAATGAAAAAAAAACTATAACTATTACTATAAAAATGACAAGTTCAGTGGGGAAATACTATGTTTGGTCCACCAGAAAAAGAAACATAGAACTTGACAAATAAGAAAATGGATATGCACAGGGGAATAATCACAAAACAAGGCACAGCTGGAGCAAAGGGAATATCATGATTGGGTAAGAGGGGTGATTACGAGGGTGAGGTGGGCAAGGCTAACGAGGCTCAACACTGAATAAAGGAGAACAGTCCCAACAATTGAGAAACAGAAGGTTACAAAACTTAAGCAAGGCAGGGACACAACTAAAGAAAAAAAACCAGCCTTGGACTCAAAAGGGAAAATCAATAGTGAACTCGAGCACTACACAAAGAAACGCAAATGGCAAATGCAATTATCACAAACAATATGTAACCCAGAGCACATTCAAAAACACACGCAATCCTCTTTATCAGCGAGACGGCGAGTATATGCGGTGCCAGTTCGGGCTGAAGTGATAACAAAGGAAGACGAACCAGAATAGGCGTCTAAAATGATCATCATGCAAGATAGTACTTTAAAAAGGCACGTCATAAAATCAGTTTTCTTTGCCCAGTGCAGCCTCAGATTTCTGTTCCTTGCTGACAGGAGTGAAATCTGCCATAATCTTTTGCTGTTTTCAACACAGTTTTCACATGTTGTGCATTATTAGATGCTGAGTTCTCCTCAGACCTCTCTCTCTTCAACAAGTCATTTTTTGCACCATTTTGAGAAAACCAGAGACTGTTGTTAGGTGTGAAGAATAGCAAACACTAAAACCAACCTGTATGGCATCTGAAAGCTCCTGACCTTCCTGCATTGCAATGCCACATGATTGACAAGTGTATTATAAGGTGTACCTAATAATAAAGTGCTCAGCAAGTGTATACTGAAGATAAGAGTTTTAACACATAAAACATTTGAGTAGTTCCAAACAAGTGATTTCAATTTGTGTTCTATAGTGAACAGCTACATCCACTAACAAACACTAACTTTTAATGACTTGTACAGCCTTGCAAACTTATTCTGGGGTTTTGTAAGCAAATGTTGAGTATTTATATAATTGAAAGTAGCTATGCACAATAAATAGCACAAGATGTTGCTTGACACTGAAAAACTTTAAATGAGATGAAGCACAGCAATAAAAGGTGGCATTTATTAACAAAAAATAATTAAACAGTGGCAAAAATTAACATCTGGAAATTCAACAAAAATATCTTAAAAATGGAGAGGGTAAAAAAAAAAAACAGCTGCTGAAACCTACAGCCACCAACTAAAGATCAGTGACAGGTCTTTTACCATCTCAGCCTCACCTAGCTGGAACAATACCATCTGCTCAGATTTCCATAGGGTGAGATGTAAAAAAAAAAAAAGCTGTGAAAGACAAACTATTCTTGAAATGTATTCTTCCATTTGTGTGATAAGTGAAGAGAGAAACTGAAACATTTGACTGAATAAGTGATTTATCACACAATCAAAAACTGTTAATGTTGAGATATTGCAGCTAGTAAATGAGCAACATTTTAACACTGAATTATTATGAAAAAAACAAATAATTCAGAGTTAAAAAAAAAAAAGAGACTGTACTGCAGCTGTCATAGCTTGTACAAAATCTTTCTGATGTTCAGATAAAAATGTGAATATTTATCCAGCCATTTAATTAAAGGAGGTATTTAAGCTAATTATAACAGCATAGCATGCAGGAAAGCATCTTTTTCACTCAAATATACTNTGTTATTCATGTCAGAAAAGCAGAATGTTTCAAAAATAGTAACATGCTGCTACTCCGACAATGGGAAATTTTTTTTTGTCTAAATAGTGGTATGTTTAAAACATTTTGGTAATGTTGCTACGATGACAATTAGGCCTTAGCCAATGTCTAAATAGCGGCATGTCTGAATAGCAGCATGT
>JANJYP010083704.1:0-14946 GCA_024605115.1 Rastrelliger brachysoma | reverse complement strand
TATGATACAGCTTGTCTTGGAGAGATGTTAGAGACATGTGATTTGGCCTAAATGTGTGTAGGTGTGTCTGCCTGTTTCTTGGTAAGTTTTACATTTGTTTTTACAACAATGATAACTGCTAATGATAACAAACTTGATAACATTCTTTTATGTTAAACATTGGTGCAAGGTTGATGAGGGAGGACAGGGACCCAACAGAGATTGGTCCATCACTAATAAATATCAACTGCAGTATATAAGAAAAATATGTTAGTCCATTTTAACCATTATTTCTAATCCTTAGATCGTCATTAATATATGGAGTTTATTAACTATGATTTCCTAACTACTTTAATCATCTCATTAGGGAAATAGATCCTGAAAGGGAAGTAGAGCATTTTCAAAGACATGCCAGTATCATCATCAATCCTTTATATAATTCTCAGGAGAACATTGAGGAAAAGACCTTTGTCACCCTGAGACATGTCAAAACAGAGTAAAAGCAGCTGTAGTTAATAACATTATGAGATGTTTGATTTGATTTTCAGTGTACCAACTGGTCTTTCTTCTTTTAGCTGCACCCGTGTTTAGTTTGCTATGATACATCTGCATAAAATATTCATTGTTGTGAATCCACCTCTTCTTCCTTTTTCACATCTTTCTGATGTGGGTGCTAAGACATGGATTAGGTGCATGTTTAAATTGGTAAACATTTAATAACTAGCACTCTCAAAGCTGACAGTACTCTGTGTTCACAATGCCAGAATGTCTCATAATGGCAAATGTTGGTGCAGACAAATTAAATAAATTTTGTTTAAGCTTGTTCAAAGAAGAAAGAAAAAGAAAAAAAAATCTACTTTTCAAGGACTGTTCAGTCAATAGTAATGTGTCATTTTCCCACCCTTGTATTTTCCCTAATTGCATCAAAGACTGTTATTTATTTGCTGTTATAGTGTACTATCATTTCTACTATAGATTCACCTTTTTTATGGTTTTGATTTTAATGATTAATACAATGTATAGCTAGGATTATGAATGAAAACACACTATAATGCTTCACATACTATATCGTCAGAATTATACAGAGCCCCAAGCCCCCAAACCTAATTGGAAAAGATTTTGTATATTGTCGGCATTTTCTTTTTCTTTTTTTTCTTTTTTTAATAGTATCTCCAGTATCTAAGTCTAAAGTATCATAGAACCAAGATCGTACAGTTTTCAACCACAACTATTCAGATTTTCTGGGTTCATGAAATTCATCAGATCTGGCGAAGAGTAAACCTGTCAACCTATATTTTCACCCCCCCTCCTCCTGCTGTGCTCCGGTTTTGTGGTTTCTCCTGAGGAACTGCTGTTATTTGCCTGGCCCTCAAACTTTACTATCAAATCAAATTTTATTTATATAGCACTTTTCATACATTAAGAATGTAGCACAAAGTGCTTCACAAAAATAAAAAACAAAAGCATAAGCATAAAACGAGCAAAAGAGAATACAAAACGTAGTAAAAACACCCTCTTCCCCAAAACACAGGGTTAATCTCACAGGTACAAATACACACACACACAAGGCACTGTAGTGTGAATGGCTATGACCGTCGTAGACACTGATCCATAAGTTTTGTATTTTAAATATTACCCGAGTTGCAAGATCTACTTGTATTTACTTGCAACAGTATTCTTGCATGACAGTAAAATGTTATCTTTTACTTCATTCAGCCGCACCTCCATAGATTTTATATATTTCAAAAGAATGCACATATTGCATTTTATGGTACATACATATTCGCTCTGTCCTTTCTACACTGAACTCCAACCTATCATCACATGCTCAAGTTTCTTGCCATTACAAGTTTCACATTTATTTATTTTTATTGTTCCTGTATGCCCTGTCTGTGGAAAAAATAACATTTCTACATTTATCTTTTTTAGATTGCGACAGACTGTTGAAATTTCTAATAGTGTCGTTATTCCAGACTTCCTGCAAAGCTGTTATAATTTCCTGATAAATTAGTAATCTTTGCTACTGATTTCCGAATACAAATTTCTAGTTTAATGATTTTTAGCAAGTTGTCAGCAACCTTATTTCCCTCCATTTCAACATGTGCTGGTATCCAACAGAAATTAATATCTGTTCCTAGCTGCTGTAGATTCAGAAAGATCATATGAAACTCAATTAAAAGATTGTCTCATACTGTTTGTCATGATTTTATACTTTGTGTTAGAGCGGCACAATCTGAACATATCACCACTTTAATTGCTTTAACCTCGTGCACTCACTGAAGACTGATGATTGTTGCTGTCAGTTCTGCTGTGTATACTGATAACCTGTTTGAAATTCTCATAACAATTCCTTTGTCAAATCGGGCAATGCACAGTACATTCAGAAAGTATTCAGACCTTCACTTTTTTCACATTTTAAGTTTGAGCCTTAGGCAAAAATAATTTAGATTCATTTTTTTCCCTCCTTTATCAGTCTACACTTAATACCCTGTAATGGCAAAGCAAAAACATGATTTTCAAATTTTTTGCGAATTTATTAAAAAGCAAGACCTGAAATATGACATAAGTATTCAGACCCTTTACTCAGTACTTAGTTGAAGCACCTTTGGAAGCGATTACAGCCTTGAGTCTTCTTGGGTATGATGCGACACGCTTTGCACATGTGGATTTGGGATTTTCTGGCATTTTTCTCTTCAGATCCCCTCAAGTTCTTTCAAGTTGGATGAGAACCACTGGTTGGCAGCCATTTTCAGGTCCCTCCAGAGATGTTCAGGGCTCTGGCTGGGTCACTCAAGGACATTCACAGAGTTGTCACTAAATTACACCTGTGATAATGTGATAATCTGACATCCTTAGCACTATGGACCAGATTTCCATAAGCATATCTATGTACTTTGCCGCATTCAACTTTCCTTCAGCCCTCCCAGTCCTTGCCACTGAAAAACACCCCTCACAGTATGCTGCTACCATCATGTTTCGTGATTGGGGATGGTTTTAGGCAAGTGATGAGCACTGCCTGGTTTCCTCCAGACATGACACTTAGAATTTAGGCCAAACAGTTTAATCTTGGTTTCATCAGACCAAGGAATTTTGTTTCTCACGGTCTGAGTGTCCTTTGGGTGCTTTTGTGCAAACTCCAAGTAGGCTTTCCTGTGTCTTCCACTGAGGCTTCCGTCTGGCCACTGTGCCTTAAATCCCAGACGGTGGACTGCTGCAATGATAGTCATCCTTTTGGGACTTCTCACATGTCCATACAGGCTCTCTGAAGCTTAGCCAGAGTTATCATGGCATTCTCTTCACCCTATACCAGATAATTATAGTGGCTCTTGAACCAATTACTTGAATGTTAATATTCCTCTCTGTCCACTTTTCTAGTATTTGAAGGTTTACTCTGAATTATGAAACTACAGTATCCATGGGAATATGCTGCTACTAATAACTGTAGGACTGTGTTGTGTAGTATCTAATTTGTACTCTTTCACTTTCGTAAAGCCCCATCCAAAACGTCTAATAGAAAATGCTGTATTCCCAGCAGTTCTGCACAACAGTTGGTGCTAAATTTCCATTTCCTCCTCCCTGAATTCTTATCCAACAGGTAAAGACAACTGTGACTCAGAAGGTAGAGCAAGTCATCCACTAATTGGAAGATCAACAGATCAATCAGGCCCCTCCAGTCTGCATGTCAAAATGTCCTTATGTAGTGGATTTGCTTTTGCGTAGTATGACGGAGGCACTCTTAGTTCTACACTCGCCCACCTCTGGGCTCGAACTCACATGCCTCGCGTCAACCTCCGGACCGAAAGGCGAATGCTCTAACCAGTGAGCTAAAGAGCCCGAGCTCTCGGCCACCGGCCAGAGCACTCTTTGAAGGATTGGGAGGGAAGCTTCACTAACTGCTATACGGCTCCGAGCCGGCTCCTGAGCTCCAAATTGCTCCTAAAGGTTGTGCCATCGGTGTGAATGTGTGTGCATGAATGATTAGAACTCCTGTTGATGAGTAGATTGCACCTTGAATGGCAGCCTCTACCATAAGCGTATGAATGTGTGTGAGTGGGTCATTGTGACATGTAGTGTAAAAGCACTTTGAGTGGTCGGAAGACTAGAAAGGCACTCTACAAATGCAGTCCATTTACCTTTTAGTCATAACTTAGTTCTCCTCAAATGCAATCACAGTTCACTGGATTCAACAAGTAATTCATTAGAGGGCATGGTTTTGACTGCTTCTACACTAAGTCTTATTGCTTGGTATTGTACTCTGTCTCGTTTTTTTTTCTAGATGGCTCTTTGCTTCTGCTTCATACATCATGCAGCTATAATACAAAGTGGCTCTTATCAAGGCCCTGTCTAATGTCTCTTTGTCAGCTCCCTATTCAAATCCAACCACACATCTTTAAATTCAACACCTTTTTAAATCTGGACTCAATATTTTTAACATGACTCTTCTGTGTGAGTTTTTCACCAATCCGTAGACATATTTTAATACTCTATCACTTTCCATGGACTAGCTCAGTATACTTTAACCGCTGCTCATTAGCTACCTGTTTCTTATTAGTGACCAGGATTAAGCCTGAATATAAGACAATTTATCTACACTAACTATTGATGTCTGTACACATTTTAATGTGAGATTTTCACTCCCTTTTTTTCTGATCATGCTTTAACTTGAAGTTTTCTATTTGATAGAAAATCCATGATCCAGTTATGTAATGTTCCATTCCTTGTTCCTTTTAATTAAAAAGACCTTCTTTCCACATGGAATCATAAGCTTTCTCAATGTCAAAGAAAACTATAGCCATCACTGCCTTCATATTAAATGTCTTTTCAGTGGCATTACTTGCTTTAATTGGAGCATCTGCTATGGATCTTCTTTTCCTAAGCCATTCTAGTACTCGTTAAACAAACTTTTTTCTAAAAAAAAAAAAAAAAAAAAAGAATAACCTGTAAATATTCATCCATTTACACAAATGTTAGGGAGGTGCTATTGGTCTGTAGTTCTCAGTATTTGCTATTTCTTTTCTTGGTTTAGCAAATGGTAAAATTAACGCCATCCACCACTTAAGAGGTATTCTTCTTTCTGTCCTTATGTAAAAGTTTCAACACTTTTCTAATGCTCTCTCTTGCAGTTGTCTGAACAATACATCAACAGATTTTGTCCTGGAGCAGAATATCTGCTGCTCTTTGATGCCCTTCTCATTTCCCTCGGAGTGAATTCCATACCCTGTGCTGAGCTGATTTCTACCCTTTTACTATGCACCTTTTCATTATCTTTTAAGACTTCTATTGTTCTTTGTTTATGCATTTCAGTAAGTGGCAACTGGCATATATTCTTCCTATAAGATTGGCTCCATGTCTTTATTGTTAAATTGTGTCCATCTGCAAGTGTGGGTATCTTATCGGTTGTCCTTCTTTTTTTTTTTTTTTTCTTTTTAACAGTGTTCCATATATGATATACAATCAATAAATTTAATTTCATTCCTATTTATATCTAATCTTATTCCTCTACCATTGTTTATGCATAAAATAGTTCTATCTATTGTTCCTTCAATCATGGTGTCATCATGATAAGTGTGATTACATGAACGAGTGTGTGCATTGAAATAACCGCGTTATGATGACGACAATTATCATTATTATTGTGGTACAGTATGTTCTGAAAATGTTCAGAAAGTACTAATATGCACACTGAAATCATTCCAATAATTTTATATTGAAAATCACAAGTAAAAATAGCAACACTGTGCACTTTTTGTTTGCATAAACTTTGAAATGATAACACAGCCATTCTTTTTCTTGATGTTCAGCAACATTCAGGAACTCCTCGGTTGCATTCAGACTGAAAACAGCCTGTGTAAAACATTACATAGGCTGTGTCGGTGTGTGTGTGGGCGTGTTGTGTAAGGTGCCGGTGAGACAATGTAATGCAATCTAACAAGTCTGGTTGAAGTATTTTGGTGTATTGCTTTTAAAGGCTGAAAAGAACATTGCACAGCAGTTACTAATACACAGAGTAGATTTTAAAACTTATGATGCATCGATGACTTGTTTACTGGCAGGTCCATATGGAACATGCCTATATCTGCAGGCACAGAAAAAAGTATGGAGGGGACTGTGTGCATATCCATAGGACCCCAGCTGTCTGTAGATGCAGATACAGAATGTGTAAAGCATGAATTGGCATTCAATTTGTGAATTAGTCTTCTTACAAGGCTGAGAAATCTCTGGAGTACAGTTGCTGCCTTCTGCCATATTTCCTTTGAAGCAAAACAAACCCACGTTGCGTGCCACACCTACACATCTCGGGGACTGTTGCTAATTTTTGTTGATGCTGAACAGTATTTACTGCATATTTTTCAAAAGAGTTTTTTAATGATGATTAACATTTGAAATGGTAACATCAACTATCTGGAATTTTACTGTGATGTATAGTGAAACTGGTATCCCTACACCACACTAAAGTTCTCTTTGACTTTCCTCTGCCAGTGCCTTCTTAAACACTGCTGTAGAAGTGTGACATGGATTATTAGAATTATTTTGATGAAGCCTTGTTTTCTGCATTTGTCATATGATATAATCATTTCTTGTATCATATCACATTCTGTACTTGAGACCTAATTGTTTCTCATTCCTGTTATTTTGTTCAGATTCAGTGGAAACCTCTTAACATATGAAAGAAGCAAAATGCAAACATACCCAAGGTTTATTCCTGCAATTGTGGGAGGTCTCATGTAGCAGGTCTCATGTAGGCCTAGCGTGAGTCTGTTTTCTGTAGTTGGGGAATCATTATTGTTCCCTGTGTTATTCCTTTCACTGCTGTTTTTCTTTGTTTTGTGTTTATCATTGACCCTCCTAACTGCCTCCAAATGTAAGACTTTATATATCATTTAATCATCAAATTTTTGGACTTTTCCTGCACATCTTTTCTACTGCACATCCTACTGATCTCTTCCACAATGGCAACATTTAACTGGCACATTTTCCCCCCACGTTTTATTTTATTGCCTCCACATGTTGCACATCTTTCATTGCCTTTTGCACTGGATGGCAGTATGAGTCATCCTGTCACATTAAAGCACCTTAATGCTGAGAGAATTAACTCTCTTACTCGATAGCTGAAAAGGCCCATTGTTACTTTCCTTGGGAGGTCATGCTACTGACAACAAGGTCGATGGTTACTGACAACATCTCTGCTCTTTTTCCATTTTTTTTAATAGTAGTAGGTTTAACATCAAGCACCTTTTCTCCTTTCAGTTCTGTTTTAATATCCTCCATTGAGATAGATAGTGATTCTCCAGATATGACTCTCCTATGTCTCGTCGCTGAGCCTGGAACATTGCTTTTCACTTTTTTTTTTTTTACTATCCAGGGTGTGCATTTTCAGTCTTTTGTTATTCTTTACTCACTGCATGTACAAGTATAGGCTTGTTATTCAAGTACTTTGCAAACTTCAGTTTGCCTAAATCATTTTCTAGAGTTTGCGCCACTGTTATGAGATGGAAATGCTCATCAAACCAAAATTATGACTTTCCTGGCATTGTTTTGATTTTCAGCCCTTGGGCCCTAGCTCTCTTTTAACCGTTTCATCAGGCTCTGTCTGAGCTGCTTAAATTGCCACTACTTTCAATTTCCTTTTTCTTTCTCTTCAGCACTATTTTCTGCCTTTCCATATTTCCAAAATCTCATCTTTCATCCTCACTCACAAATTGTATGTTACAATCACATTAAGGTTGAGGCTTACCTGATACTCTGTCACTCCATCAACCTCTCCCACCTTTGTTCCTGTGTGAACCTGACATTTTACTCTTTCCAAATTTACTGTTGGCCACACACATTTGACTTGCTTGTGTACAGTACCTCTGTGAAAGTTTGAGGCATTTAGGGGACATCTGTAATTTGTAGCTTCAACTGATAATCTGCATGTAAGGCAATTAGGAATCATCTGTAATTTGTAGCTACAGAAAATAACCTAGGTTACAGAAAAGTACAGTAAATAACAATTTAAAAAATACATGAAACAAACAATTCCAAAGTATAAACACAAGGGATATATAGGACAAGACAGAAAAAAAGTAATATTTTTATATAAACTAAGTTGCATACTAAACCATGAATTTTGTCCTACAGTTCTAATAGAGCTTGTTCATGAAAGATGTCTAAGCAGTTGTGAAAAACTTGAATGGTTTGAGTAATATTCTCCTTCATAACTGTACAAATGACTTTGCCGGGGAATTTAGCAGTGTATTAGGCTATTTTATGAATGTAACTATAGCAATAGTCAATTGGTCTTATTTTGAGGACTTTCTTTTTAACTAAGAACATTCTAAACATTTCAATGTAGTCAAAATATTAAAGAGGCTGCTTTCAGTAGCTGTAAATGTTTCTCTGTGTGCAGTAATATCACCACAGCAAATATGGAGCATTTAATCAGCAAAACTCAAAGCTGTATTATATAACTATAAAACTAGCAAAATTAAGGTTTTAGTTTTTATTTGTGAGGGGAGCAGCTGCCTTACGGAACAATTAATGTTTATCAGACAATCCAGGATTTTGTGATGTTGTGATTGCAACTATAATGCAAATTCAACCAATCCCCATGAACCCTATGCAATCTTGCAATTTTAAGAAATCAAAACAGGTTTTCTGCAAATTTGATAAATTGTAGTTATCTGCAAGACGTCCTTACTATGTATTGTTAGTGATAATGTTGATATAGTTAATCATGTCGTGACAGGTGTGCTGTTTGCATCCCTCTCTCTCTCTCTCTCTCTCTCTCTCTCTCTCTCTCTCTCTCTCTCTCTCTCTCTCTCTCTCTGTCTCTCTCTCTCTCTCTTTCTGTGTGTGCATGTGTACAACTCTTAGTCATAACCTCCCCCACTGACAAGGGCAACACAAGTCTCAAGGCAATTAAACATGCAAGAATATAGTCTTATGATGCACCATTGTGTTCAGAAGACACCCAACCCAGATTAAGTTATCCTTAATAACTTTATTTTTTTAACAATTTTTTGTGGCACAGACACCTTGTATTATACAGTATAGAGACAGGGAACAATATGAGAGAGGATGAGACATGCAGCAAAGGATTGTCTCAGATTCTAACCGGGGTCGGCTGCTTATGAGCAAAGCTCTATGTGGCAAGCGCTCTACCCCTACTCCACTGTAGTGTGCCAATTACTTCATTTTTAATGAATTTAAATTTAATAATTATAATTATAAAGAGTGAAAATCACAACTGTCTATGACAACTTTGTATTTCCCCTGTAATTTCATTGTAATAAATGCCTATAAATACTGCAACTTTCACTGCAATTTCTTTAAAAAGCAGCCACAAAATCACATAAAGGCCCCTGAAATCCTGGAGCAACTGGTATAGGGAGTATTCTAGGACCCCAAACTGAAATGTTCTCATTGCTATGAGATCATTTACACGCACTGCAAAATATGCTTTACATGTTGCATTCATTTTTCGCACAGTTGTGTTGAAGGGCACATTGTTATTCGAATTCGCTCACCTCTTTTTTTGTTAGTTAAGGATTAATATTTGTATCAGTGCTTTACTTAGCATAGCATTCAGCATAATATTGTCATGACTTTGTGATAATAACCAGCCTTGTTAACAGGTAGCTAACAAGGCACACAATAGCAAATATTTGTTTTATATTCCAATTATTTTTCACGCTTAATGCATTCACTTTACACACGATTCTGTTGAATACTGCATCATCGACATATAATCTTACCCACTCAAATTTACTTGCCCTCTTTTTTTTTAATCTTAGCTAAGCATCACTATCTTTGTCAGTGCTTTGCAAAAGTTTCATGACCTTCTAATAATAAGAAGCACTTCACTAAAACAGCTGAGGTTGCTATCATTGGGTCAATGAAAATGGCACCAAGCATTGTGACTGCTCTTCCTTGATGATATAGAAAGAATAGCAACTGGTTTCTATACAAGGTCCTTGGGGGTATTTTGATTTAGGCTTATACAGTTCTAGTGGGCGCATCTATAGCTTGTCTATGTCTAAAAATGGTCTTGCTTGCAACAAATAAGATGTAGTACAGAAACCATGATAGAATTGGAAGCACTGGGAAATATGCACCCATGTCATCTTTGAGTGACACAGACATACCTACACGGTAAGCTGCTGCCATTTAAAGTGGGAGTATGTTGGCCATGATAAAAGACATCAGGTGTCCAGCAGTGTTTTGCACAAGTCTAGGGATCCTTGAGTTGAATCAGCTTGACATTCTCTGTGGATTTTGTTTATTCTGCTCAAAAGTTGAAACCTTGAGCTGGAGGGTCTTTTTCTCTCAAACACACAGACTTGCGCACACACACATGCAAAAAAAACAAAAGAAAACAAAAAAATGTGCACACACATGAATTCAGACTTGACAACCAGGGGGTCTCATTCATTCATTGGACTTGGTATTCTAGACACAGGCAACCTTGCTCCTTTTGCTTTCTTGCCACTCCCACTCAGTTCTCAATTCAGTGTCATCAAGGGGATTCAAGTTGTGCGTCTCTAGACAGGGTGTGTATTTCTCTGCATATATCTGTCTGTTCACTTGTCTAGGCTTCTGTAGGCCTATCTGCCTGATGTTCTCCTTCTCTCTGTTTGCTTCCAATTTGCCCTCTTAATGTAGTGAATAGTGTATTTCAGAGATAAATTCATTTCACATTACAGTCATAGCAATGACTGACGTTTTTCTCCTCCCTCATATTTTTCTGCACCTGAGCATAATATCACATTGGCTATCTATTGATCTTTGGACATCAATATGACGTGAAGATACAGGGAGTGATTTATTTATGTAATGAATTTAGAGCAGCAGTCTGGTGCAGTAAGAATGTAGGAGATGTTCAAAGCTTCAAAAGCTGGAAGGCACAAGAGAGGAGCTTCCTTCATACCCTGCGCACACAAACACTGTGTACACACAGTAAACTATTACATAAGACTGATATTTCATTATGGCCATGGGGTTTTAGGATTACAACAAGACACTCTGTTATATATATCATAGCTACTAATCAGAGTTGATTTTCAGGCAGGTTTTCTCATATCTGCCTATTATCTAGCTATTTATTCACTTTTGTCAGACCAAGCATTTGTTTGGTAAACATTATTTCAATAATTAAAATGGAAAATCCTGCATCTGCTTCCACTCAGCACCACCATCCTTTTAAAGTAACTATTGTTTCAGTTCCTCTAGACTTTCGCCAGACAGTATTACTATGACTGATAAACATGATCTAAACAACACAATGCCCCATCTGTTCTGTTTGCACAGGTGCTGGGCAGTGATTCAGTTGTTTTAGAAGCGCATCTTAATAATTGACAGGGACAACAGCATGTTGAATGAAACCACCAAGAAAATGATGACAAAAAGAGAAAGAGCTTCACATTAAGATTCAGAAAATAATTTAGAATGTACCAAGAAGTTGGGTGGGTGGAAGCTATATTTCAACAGAAGATGTGATTGAATGATTTTGCTTTTAAAATTTGAAACCAGGCATGAGTGGTGAGGTCAGTGACTCTGTGGAAAAATATCATGCTTTTACAGCAAGCCTTTCATCTCAAATCTCAGAGTGATTTCAGGTATTATACGTCAAGACACCTTGTCGAACACAGACTCTCAGAAATACAAGAAAAACAGTCTGTCGTAACAGGTGCGCACATTAATGATCCTGTGAATCATGAAGTATTTCACCAGAGTAAGACTTTGTATCATTGTCTTTTGTTTCCACATGCATGCAGAAGAGTGGCATTAGACCCGATTGTAGTTTTGTTTTAGAGTGACATCGCAGCGTGCTTCTGATTGGAAGAAATGTTGTGATGTTTCAACTGAACCTTTTTCTCTCTCATAGTGTGCAAGTGTTTTATGTCGCTGCCTCCTTCCACCTTCAGATGTAAGTAAGGAGGAATGAAGCTATCACCAGATGACACTACAGAGCTGTAGCAGCTTCAGCTTTCGTCTGCCTTATTTACAGGCAGAAAAGGCTGAGACACTCTCTCATTCCAGTGTGCTTCACCAGCGCACATTTTCATATCGTCTCTCCTGGAAGGCATTCATAGCGTCGCACTCTGTTGTTCACATGAGACATGACAGAAATAGGCAGAGCTGACACAGTATACAGTACACAAGTCTTCATCTGTGCTGTTTGACACAGCTCTGTTATACATGATTCACTAGCTGAACATTAAGTTTAAAGTCAGACACCCAAACCCAGTCAACAAAATTAATACAGTGTTTGTCTCAATTTAATCCAATGCATAGTAAAGATGGTCTTTCAGGGCAGTGCATGTGTAGTGAATAACATGGTTGTCTCTCCATGGTAGGTGCAGAACATGTCTGTTTTTCCTAATTGATGAAGCAAGAAAAAACACGGCAGGTGACTTAATGTAGGCAGACATGACAGTACATACATACAGTGAGAGGAGAATTATATTAAACAGGGCAGAGCATAAACATGGTATATGGATGTTGGCGTTGTGAAAAAAATATGGTCGTATATGATGAATGTGGTTTGGTAGGATTAAATATAAGCATTTCTGCTTATTTGTGTGTGTGGCTCAACATAAATGAAGGCGTGTTCTTACAATGAAATAGAACTTTAAAGGAAAAAGGGAAACATACTCATGTGCGCTTGTGTGTCCTTGTTCAGATTCATTTTCTAAAAAAAAATAAAAATAACAGCTTTATTCAACAGTGACCACCTACACACACCCACTCTCACACACATTCAGGTGCAAAACAAAGTGTACAAGAATACAATTACAGTATGTTAGGTTTTTTTTTTTTTTTTTTTTGCTTTAACAATAAATTTACATACAACTAGGGAGGAAAGTCACAATAAGCAAGATCCTTGGCATATATTTCAGTAGTTAAATTGAATACATAAATTCCAAGTAATAAAAATAAACACTTAAAATAAGATGATAATAAATACATTTAAATAAAATTAGCATAAACTGTCTTCTATTTAAGAGCGTAGCAAAATCAGGCTCTATTGTACATAGATGTTCCTATGCTAATTTTGAAATTTACAGTGTAGCCAAAAGTGTTAAAAAGGCTGTAAAATGGGCAAATCAGTTTTTATGACTTTGTGTATATTTTCCATTATGATAATTGTGGTAATTAACATATTTTTACAGTTTTCTTTTGTGTAGTCCATAGATTATATCAAAATGTGATGGGAGTTCAACAACAACAAGAAAAGAAATATGATCTGTGGTCTCAGTATCTGTTTTGCAAAGGAGACATGATCACTTTCAAAACGGATTCATCAAAGGAATTCATCAGAAGAATATACCTGCAACATCATTCCTAAATTTCAGATTAAATTCTTTTACTCTGTATACTATGGGACAGAGATATTCTTCGTCTTTTTTCTATTTTAGAAGGATTCTTGTCTTCCAAGGCATCTGCGGTGGTAAATTGGTCTGGATTTAAGACAAAGTCATTAATGAATATCTGCCTGATCAGACAATTTACCAGTATATAGATCGGTCATGTTGATATTGAATTAGCATGTAAAATCACTGCCTNAATGAATATCTGCCTGATCAGACAATTTACCAGTATATAGATTGGCCATGTTGATATTGAATTAGCATGTAAAATCTCTGCCTTAGCCAGAAATCAGGGTGGTTTTGTTATAGTGTTAGCTTGTGTCTCATAATCTTGTTTTTCTCCTTTTTATTTGTCTCTTTCATTCTACCAATTACTCAGATATAAGGCCTCCCTCCTCCTGCCAGTCTGGCCAACTGAAGTCCATATCACCACCAGACGATAAACATCACTAGCCATGCCACCCAGGATGCCAGTAGCCTTAAATGTGAATTAAAAAAAAGAACAAACCACAAGTTCAAACCATTGTTAATAACAAACCATAACCAGCAAACATAGCCATCAGCATAATCCCGCATGCACGCAAATACAATTATAGACACAGAATACACACACAACACAATGGGGAAGTTTAGAAGATGTATCAAGGCAAAGGCATGCAACAGCCTGCAGGGACAGAGACGCATAACGAGCCAAATCTGAAATGTGTGAATCTGACAACAAAATCCATCAGTGCATTCTCAAGGCCCATCTCACCCCTTCCTCCCCCCTCTCTGACTATCTGTCTCTGACTCTGTTCCCTTATCTACTTCTACTCACATACACACATAAGTTTATCTAATCATAATACCAAAAATCAACTGAAACTTCTGAAAGTTGTGCCATCGCAGATACCCCCGGACTATTTGAGCTACTAGCTTGAGTGTGCGTACATACATCTAGTCCCTCAGTTATGCCCTAATTGGAGTATCTGAAGCTGGGGACACAGCGATGTGAAGTGCTAATTTGATTTGTGTTTGTGGCTCTCTGAGAATGGCTTGATGGAACTGATGCAATTAGTCGTAACACAATTGTGTTTTTTTTTTTTTTTTTTTTGTGCGCACACACCACAAAAAAGAAAAAAAAACAGCACACAGCATACAGTGATGTAGTGTATGCCTTTTTTTGTGTGTGCATGTGTGTTTTCCTACTCTGCTATCTAACATGGTTACAAGTTGTGTGTTTTCTACACAATGTCTGCGCCTGTTTGACAAAGACAGACGCAGGAGGCAGAGGGAGACTCCCCCAACCCGGAAAAAGTTTGCTGTCAAGTGGCAAAGTAAATATGGTTGATATCCTGTCTTAATTGATTTGTTTGTGTTTGTTGATTGAGATGAGAGATGCAGCCATGGAGTGTAAACGTTCAAATTATGAAAAGCAGACTGCATAATTACATCTCTGAATATTTCCCTATAGGAAACTTCCTATGGGGCTGAAGTAAAGAGAGGTAGAAAAACGCAAAGGGTGGAGAGACAGATACAAAGAGTGACAGAAAAACTTCTCCAGCAAACTACCAAGTAGATGAGAAAATAAAGTTTGATTAGGGAGATTTCAATCATTACGCATCTCATAGCTTTG
>JANJYP010083691.1:0-16297 GCA_024605115.1 Rastrelliger brachysoma | reverse complement strand
TTTCCAGGGGCCCTCAGAGGCAAGGTGTTCCTGCTATTAGCAGCGTTTCAAAATTGCTGAAAAGTGCAAATCCTTATTCAAGACATTATGTGAAGTGACAAATATGAGCAATTATGTGATAGCTTTAATGTCATGCAATGAAAAAAAACATTAATTGGCAATAAATACTTATTTTCAAGTCACAGAAAAAAAAAGAGAAATTATAGTCACGAAGGAATTTTTTGTGAAAAATAGGCTTAATATCCTTACGACTCCTCAAATTTATTCCAATCCCTATTCTATTCAATTCTGTTCCACTCGAGACTCCCTTTAATTAAATCAACTCACCTTTCTCCACTCATAATTCCACCATCTACTGCACCATCAAATGCCACCCACTCATTCTAATAGAAACAAAAGAAGATCATCAGGATAATGCGGGTGACTTGCAATCTAATGAGGCAGACACATTTCAGCTCTAATGATCTAAATGAACTCGTCAGTGTCTCTCTCTCCTCTGTGTCTGAATGCCTCTGCTGACCTGCTGTAATTACACCTTTCATTAGCCATTAGCAGGGATAGCCTCCTCGCCCTACAGGATTGATCGGGCATTCACACGGGTGCTGTTAACGACACTGCAGAAGAGGACACGACCAGCCAGCTGATAAGGGCAGGTGCTTCAGAGATGGGAATGATGGGGAAGATAATGGCACTGAACTGCGCCGAACATCACTGCATTGAACATTATAACTATCTTGGGTAACACTTCATATGATATTATAGATATAATCTATAATTCATATTATAAATTATATCTATAATATGAATCTTTAGCCTCACTTTACAGGCATTAATGAGGACTTCTTTTATCACTTTACCTTTATTTATCCAAGAGAGGATTTTGCAGTCTGTTGCTTTTTTCCCCCCTCTTTTTATTTAAATCACTATCCTGCTTTGATTTGCTACAATCACGCCCGGGAGCTTTGCAATTTGTACGATTTAAACAGTGTAGTTGTAATACTTCTAATGTTTAGAGTACCAAATGTACACTCATACACTTCAAGCAGCAATGAAACTAGTGATCATTCAGCAGCGCTTTGCCCTGGAGCTCTGTTTGTGAACAGTAAGACTGCACTGTCATTTTTCTCTTTAGACTGCAAATCACTGTTGTTACTAATTTTAGCTCATTTATATCAAACACATTGTGAAGTTGTCTGGAATTAATATGCACTTTCGGCAATAAATAAGTGTGCTAAGTGTTTGTTATGACTTTGACCAAAATGTATTGTCTCACAATGTCACAGTTCTACAGGGCACATAAATTCTGGCCTCTGAAGATACTTAGGGAACGTAATGCAGTCATCCATCTGAAAAGAGTGACATTTTCAGGCGTAGCTTAGTTTCATGATTTTAACACTCACCCTCTTTCTATCATGTCAGACGAACAGCAGTGAGTGTGCAGGAGCTGCCAGTGACTCAGTGGGTGTTGAATAACATGCACAAAAATGAGCGTGTAGTGAAAATCAGTGTCAGTGTTAGCCTGTCTTGCAAGTGTTCACGCCACGAAAAGAATATAAACTTTTTGGGTATAGTAGAATTTTGAATATTGCAAATGGACAAACAGCTAAATCACTAATGGCATAAATCAGTAGTAATGTGAACTTGTACAAAATGATTACAGTACTCCAACACTACTCCTCTCTTTTAAAATGAAAATATATACAGTATAAATATAAGCCTTAGTGTAATGACACCAATGCTATTTACTTACATAAAAAGTGAGGACAATTAAAATGTTAACTGTGCTTTAAAATTCTTGATCAAAGTGTTAGATAAACAAATGACATCTGTGTTCTTTTTTAAAATCTTATAAATATCAAAATAGCACAAAGTAGACAAAATAATGTAATAATATCTTGCAGTGGATATTGTGAAAGTGTGCACTGCTTTCAGCCGCTTTTGGACAACGCAGAAAACGCTACACAACCTACAGGAAGTCATCAAAACAACTGATGATTTCTACTCTGTTGAGAAGTAAAGTATTGTATTCTCTTGTAAACCACCATAAACTTTCAAACGCAGTATAAACACAGTTTCATGGGGAATTTTCTGACCTCAATGAGCAATTCCATGCCAAAAAAAAGTTTGGGAACCAGTAAACTGATATTGAGGGGTCACAACCCTGACAGACTTGGGAGAAAACCTCCCACAACTATCATGTGTAATATTTCAATAGAGTTTCCACTATCAACTGGAGTTAGAGAGATTTTACGAGGTTCTAATGTGATTTCACAAAGCTGAACACACAGCTTCCAATTAATTCCCTCACTGCTGCAAAATCTTCTACAGTGCAGCTTGTATGACGCTAAAAGGCACTGTGAGAAGTGGTCCAGAAAAAGCTAAAATATCTGCAGCACTAAAAGCTGTCATATCATATCACCTTGGAAGTCATAATATCCACAGACTGTCATGACTCATGAGTGTCTTCTGAGTGTTGTAATGCAACACTAGACAGTTGCGGGTGTCGTCAACCATGCTCTGTGGAGCATTGCAACCTGTGTTACAGCAGTAAATCAAAAAGACAGAGAGCTCATTATGAGGCAAACATTTGCATTTACAACAAATGAATTGATAGTTGTCTTAGTGCAGCAGGAATTTTAGCAGCTGATGTCTTTAGTCTCGTCTTGCTTCAACTTCGAAACCACAGCGATGAATCCAGTGGGCTAGTACTTGTATGAGAANAACTTCGAAACCACAGCGATGAATCCAGTGGGCTAGTACTTGAATGACTTTTGTGGGCATCTCCAAACACACACTTGCTATTTTAGTCCATGTCTGTGCAGTGGCTCAAAGTGCAAAAGTGTTGGGCGTAGGAGAATATAGATCGGAGGCTTTAGTGGTAATAAATACACTCTCAGCCGGTCACATCACTGATTTTGCTGCTGTGAAACACATCACATAAAATACACTTCCCTAGAAAGTCATAGAAGTATATAATAGGTGCAGACTGGCAATGTGCCTGGATCTCACATAGTAACTGGAAAACAATGACTTCAGGCAAAAAATAGTACATAACATAATGCACGATTTCTATGTATAATCAATTTATATAACAAAGATTTTGCTAGTAAAGATATGTTTTGTTTTTTAAACAAAAAGACTCTATTATGTTGGGTTGTCTATCCCTCCCCCTTTGTATTGAGTGTAGTTATGAATCAATGCACTATACGGTGTAGAGTAAATTGAGATGAATACTCCTACTGCATCAGACAGAGCAGTGTTAGCATGAGGATTCTTTATGGCATAATGGGCTAAAAGACAAGCCTTTTACATGAAACATCAAGGCTTCGACCCTGGCTTACAGCCTCTGTCACATTAAGTTCTCCCATCATAGCTGTGTACACTATAAGGTTATAAACCAGACAGGCCTTGAGGTAAGGTTAACAAAGAATTAACCTACCCTGTTGTGTTTTATAAAGACCTGTTCATAATATGCTCTATACTGTTTTTTCTTCTTATCCGTCTAGAACACTACCAACACTCAAAGAAAATCAGAAATAGCTGTAGGGGGATCAGCTTCTCTCTCTGCACTGAGTAATTCTTTATCCTGCCAAAATTCATCCGCCATGCTTTCCTTCTCCCTTAACTAAATCCGTCAGCTCCCTTACAATGTACTGACAGGCCCCCTCATTCAGCATCATTCGATTATCAATTCTCATTTCGCGAGCCGCGGCTAAGCTCGTTTCAGATTTAGATCCCAGACTTCAAGCAGCCATAGATCACCTGTCACTTGTCAGAGCTCCGTGGCAGAAAAGGACAGAGAAACCGTCAGTGGCTTTGGGCAGTCTGCCAATGGTAGAGAAATTACTTCATTTTATGTGCTGGAATTGGGACTTATAATGTAGGCGACAGAAACCAAATAACTTTGGCATGTTCACGCCGTGTATTCTTCTCAGTGTTCTCTGTGGGTGGGTGCCGGGTAGACCCCTGGAAATAACAAAATATTTCTTGTGTAAAAATGTCAGAAAAAATCCCATCAATTGACTACNTTCACGCCGTGTATTCTTCTCAGTGTTCTCTGTGGGTGGGTGTCGGGTAGACCCATGGAAATAACAAAGTATTTCTTGTGTAAAAATGTCAGAAAAAATCCCATCAATTGACTATATATGTGCTTCAACTCTTACTTCATTAGCATTTGACAGAAGCAGATATACAGTCACATCTACTGGTGAAAGCTAGAGTGCTCCTATTGAAGAAACTGTTGAGTCTCTTTGTTGGTAATCAGATCTGAGTACAAGTATGTGAATTCAGCGATTGCCAGACATTCTTTGCCACAAGGGATATCTCACTTATAGGATTAGCATAGTCATACAGAGTAGACACACAGCATTATCATCATTATGAAGCACTTAAGGATAAGTAAAATACAGCAAGCCCCCACTTCTGCTTTCCTTTGACTGCTGGAAAAGCACAGAAAGTCATCCCTTTTTCTCTCTCTCTCTCTCTCTCTCTCTCTCTCTCTCTCTCTCTCTCTCTCTCTCTCTTTTCAGTAATGGTGCAATTGAGGAGATGTGAATTCATGTCTACGGCAAGCCTGAGAGTGGATTGAAGAGCTTCTCTTATCCCCTGTCACTCATCCACCCTGATGGGCAAACTGCTTCCCTCCGGCCTCTCTTCCCCTCTCTCTCTCTCTCTCTCTCTCTCTCTCTCTCTCTCTCTCTCTCTCTCTCTCTCTCTCTCTCTCTCTCTCTCTCTCTCTCTTTCTCACCTGACAGACAGCTCCTCTGTTCTATTACCCCCAGCTGTAATTTTATGTCAGTTGACAGGAAAAAGACCTATTTACAAATTTAACATCCAGTCTTGACACCTGAGCTGCAGCTGTCAAGTGCTGCGAACCTGCCGACAGAAAGAACAGTGAGGAAAATGTTACTGCATCGATTTTCACCGGTCTTAATTGAAACATTTATACAAATCCAAGCCAGCTTGCACTTGACTGAATAAATGCCGCTTGTTTTCCGCCATGTGAACAAATGTGTGAGCTGCAAACATAAATTTGCAGTAAGCGTCCCGCTGAGAGATGGAGAGACTATTATAGTCTTTCTAAATGCAGTATCTGCTCAGCTTTGTGTACAATCCCGCCCCTAATGTAAAAAAGAGTGCCCCCCTTTATTTATTCATCTCTTTACCCCGCCGTGTTTTCATTTATTGGCACTGGAGGCAGACAGCAGGATATTGATTGTTTGCTTTCTTCTAAGGGGTTTGTGTGAAAAGGGGATCCATCACCTCTCTGCAGCCCACCCACATGAAGGCCCCCATTAGACAAGCCCTGCTCTCCAGGGTGGGCTCTTCTGGGTGCACAAAAGCCCTCTCCATGTCTCTCACTGGACCTTTTCAAACTAAAAACTCAGCACAAAAAAACAATCCTTAATCCAATGGCGTAATCTCAACCCCAATACGGCTAAAAACAACATCCACTGGGAAACATGTTTCAATAGGGAATTAGAAAAATTGCCATTTCCTTGAAAGGCTCTGTGTTATGATTTGCGTGGAGTGTTTGTCAGTTTCGGAGGAAGAGGCAAGTGGGGGGCAAAGCCAGAGGAAAAACATGTCAACCCTTAATCCATTTCTTCCATTGATATATGTACGGCAGGCTTAACAGAGATTTAAATAATTCAAAGTGCTTGGACTGCCAAAGCTCCATAATCAGCTTGCGAGCTCAAGGAAGCAGCACGATAGAGTGTACAGTAGTACCATACAGGGAGACTGATTGCTCAGCCCACATGCATAATTAAACAGAGGCAGGGGCTGGGCTTTGGTGGTGGTAGTGGTGGTGGGGGGGCCCATTTAATGACAGATCTGAGGTCAGCTCGTTGATACTCGTGGAGTATTTCTACAGCCTGTTTACATGACCGACTGCATAATGATCTGAGAAGTGTGAATACAGAGACGCTTTACCATGGAGTGTCTTGTCAATGCCGTAATATGTTGTCAGCAAATGCACAGTCCCAAATAAGGCTGAGTATCTCAGGCGGGATTTATGGCTCCATATGGTTCGCATTAGTGAAATTTTAGTAGATTATCACAGATGGAGTTGTTTAAAGCCTTATTAGTTAATAGGACATGGCGTACTGTATTGGTCCCTACTGTTCTCGTTCTGTAGCTTAATGTTGTAGCTTCCTATAGCACACAGCAGATTGCACAGTCTTCTAGACCAATGCTTGACATTTAGCAGACTGGGCAAGATTAACTTCTCACTTAGGTTTGGGTCAAGTTGAGGAGGAGGATGCAGAAAATCTTTTGTTTTTGAAATGTATCATCAGTAAGCCATCCAGCTTAGTTTGGACAGATAATAAGGGTTTATAGATTATTCTCCAGTTGTGGTTGCATTTTGTTATTTTTGAAAACACCCAGACCTTTGAAAACCACAAAGCCAAGTCAGTCAGTCAAACAGTAAGCCAGTCAGTAGGCCAGTGTGTGTATGACCTTACCCTGTGTCCTCCCATTGGCGTGTCCCTGTCCTCCTCTCTCAGCGCAGGGACCCAGATGGCATGAGGAGGCAGTGACCAGGGTGAAGGCCTGTCTGTCTGCCAGACTGACAGCAGCTCTGTGCCAGAGGCTCATTATCAAGCAGCAGCCACAGCAACAGCAATGACAACAACAGCCATGCAGCCTCTAGACTGCTGCATGCAGCTGACTGCACACAACACACAACACTAAACACAAACCTGTCTGTGATCACTCCATGCCATTATTAAGTGGTAAAGCAGACCTTTTCTGCAGTCTGTTGCTGTAAAGGATACAATACAATTAACACAGGCACTCAGGGAGGAGTGATGTGAATTTATGAGAACGTAATTATTAGTCTGCAATTAGAGACTGATTATTGTCAGTGAAATCCATATGTTGCCAGAAGATCTATATTCTACAGGAATATATCTTTGTGAGATAAATGTGAAAACATCAACACTATTTACTTACACATCTGACACAGTCACAGCAGGACCTTGAAAGGTAGACTTGACAAACAGACTTGTCATATATCCGGAATAATGAACATGAACAACAATAAATAAGAATATTCTATCATTGTTGTGGAATACCAAATGTGTTCAGGAGAAAAGCAGCTAAATCTTCTCTTTCCATCACTGTGTCGTTACAGCTGTTACTTAAACAGCCTTTGCAGCTTTTGATTTCTAACTGCAGAATGCAAACAAATCATTACACCCACTCAAACATCTCACTTGGCAATGAAGTACTGTAGCAGATTACCTTAGTGGCAAAATAGAGGAGGGAGAAGAAGCTATGAGGTTTGACACGAGGGATGGTTAATGAGAACCCGGTAATAAATTGGTACCTGTTCCTGAGTGGTCAGTACTGAAACACTGATAAGCTCTTGGACAAATGCTGCTATTGCTATTCATGCAATGTTCATTCATCCTCTCATAGCTGGTTGTAAGCTTAAGCCTGTAGTAATTAAGTCAGGACATAGTTAGCATCGGCTTTAAACACTTCCAATTCATGATCTTATATAATCACATAGAAAATATTAGTGAAGCAGGAGTTGCTGTTTCATCCCTCATACACAGAAAACCAAGGCAACTATTTAGTTTGTTAATTCTGAAAAATAATAATACTTAGATAACAGCTTAATAGTTTCACATCATTGAATGTCATATCTTTAGTTTTTGCACCAAATTATGCTATCTTCCATAGTAGCCTATCAGTGAGAGTACTGATAAGTATCTGCATAGGCAGCATCACTATCAGTATTAAATAAACGGAACACATCCCTTCTTGGCAGCCAGCTGAAACACTTGCAACTGGGTTGTAAAAATCATTTTTGAGTGGGCATCTGAAGATTTTTATTTTGACATCTTACTTTACAGCATCAACAAGATCACTTTCAGCAGGAAACTGTGTATATCAGCTATATCAGATGACTGTTTGACATTAAAAATGAATTCAGTTTTCTCTTTAGTTGCAGTATGAGTCTATTTTCACAGCAGGATGAAGATCATTTGTAACACAAAAAACAAAAAACTAACAACAAAATGTACATTATAAAATGATTGCACACATTTTAGTTTGGTCCAGATTGCTGCTTTCATCCCATAAAACAAACATGTAGAAATCTGTCTAGGTGCAGACATACAACCAACTTTCCCAAGTTCCCACAAACAGGATGTCTGATATAATGCAAACAGATGGTGTAATGCATTCATTCGGGAGTACAAACAGAAACTCATACTCTGAACAAGACTGAACAGCCTGAGAAGCTAAAAATGGTTTCATATTACAACATGTTTTTCAGAGCCAGGTTGTAACTCTACAAAGATTTCTATGAGACAAAGCTGTTTTTGAGGCAGAAATAATCCCATTGGTTAAGTTACACTGTAATTGCTAGAGAAAAAGAATTTGAGATAGCCTGGCATACACTTAAAGATCAACACACTGTGTAGTTGGTTAATCATTGGAGAATAATGTTCATAACAATGAATAAATGCTAAAAAAGACATGTTTAATATTCTGTGTGTACAGTCTCTAGTGCAATGAAAACCTCACTCTGTGAGAGCAATGATCAATTTTAATGGGTGCTTTTCTGTAATATAATTATTTACTTTACAGGAATGGCAAAGTTGCTTTTTAATGACTCCCAAGGTGTGGGATTAGTAAAATTTAGATGGAAGTAAGAAAATGGTGATGTCAGCAATGCAATATGTATGAGGTGTTTTATATTTTATTCATATATCACCATTAAAAAAAAACTGATCTGCTATGAAGCCAAATTTGATACAACCTCCATTGTTGTCCAAACACTGTTAATATGAACTGCACTGTTGTACTATAGGTGACATCCTCTTTCATCACTATGGACACACACACTGTAGCTTACTCTGACTTAATCCCACCAACACCATCCTGCTGTGGTAAATACTCACTAGTTAAGTATTAAGAGACAAAACCAGCTATTGTTAGTTTTGGTCTTTACATGGGATTTGTTGACAATAAGAAAAATATAGAATAATGCCAGCCTTATCCTTTAATACGATTGCTTTGAAAAACAATATTTTGGCTCCTCCCATTGAAAGCCAACCAATGAAATAAATTCTGCCTCTTGTTCTGTGTCTAGAAACGTCTGAACAAGTAAAAGTTCAACGTGCAGATGGGCACACAGACCCTTTGTAGCCTCCTCCATGTGTTCCTTCATTGTGCCATATAGTATAAGCCCAGTGTTTGTTGACTGTGTGCTGTAAACTGGCACATTACAGATTGTAGACTGAGCGTGAGTCACAGACAAATCCTGGCAAGCTTGTTGCTCCTCAGTGCCTGTAATGATGTCATCACAGCAACAGCCAATCAGCTGGGGCCTCTCTCTGAAATAACTCCAAACCAAATTAGAGCTCAGACACATTCCTACAATACAGTATTCACATGCACAAGTGAAGCGTATGCAATTCACCCAATGCATGTAGCCATGCACAAACGGACCGACTCTTTCACATGAGTGAAGTTCAAAGATATTGAAATATTGAAAAAGAGAAATTGTTGACACACATTAGAAAACATGCACATAGTTGACAAATCTCCACACACANACACACACACACACACACACACACACACACACAAACACTGCCAACAGACAAGACACAGCTGTGAGCCCAGAGCAGCTCCAGCCAGCACAGCATTGAGCCTGCTGCTGACTGACAGGACCTAAGGGCTTTTCTGCCCTACAATAACATATTTTCATAATCATCCTTCTTGCGGCTAATAATAACCTTTTGGGGGGAATTGTGGCTAAATAATGAGGGTAGCAAATGCACCTCAACACCTCTGCTTGGAGAGTCTGGTTGGCAGTGGCCTTGAAGTTTTAAGTGGAAACACCGGATTACAAAACAGGCTGCAAGCTGCAGGCAGACCAAACTCCTCAGAATTGCTCACTTCAATAAATGTTAAACATATCAACCTTAACATGTTATTCATTCAAAACAGTACTTGTGGTACTTGCACTCCCTCTTATTTTCTCTGAAGGGCACACTAGGGAAGATCTTAATATAAAAGTACGCTCACTTTAGTAACTCATAATCAAAATATGGGCTGAAAATAACATTCTATGCACACTGGATGACCCTGTTATTACAGATGATAACTGTTAGTTTGCTGCTGGTTGTATCTGGTAGAAAATATCACTGTTGTATAGTTCGTCAGTTTTGTTGTGTGCAATCATGCACATTGAAACAGTTTGGCAATATTACTGGTGTTACAGGCAGTAAAACAAAACATATCAACTTACCAACTGGCATGTATCTACAGTAATTGGTGCGAACATGATGGATTCCACAGGAAACTCTCTCTTATCTTCAAACAATCACCAGTCAGCGCTCCTGTTAAGTTTACTTCATACATCATAAAGTTGAACTAGTAAATTAAAGATCAAGCCAGATCTTTACACATCTTCTCTTGTGATTTTCTAGCGATGTAGGTCTTAACAGCTAATGTGGCTTTTTTCTGTGTGAATCTGTGGTTCATCTGCACAATACACTGCAGAACTGCTGCTATGAAATGTTGATGATTGGAACAATGGGCCTTTTTCACATCTTGAAGCACAGGTGTAAATAATAAAATTGATGACGGCTGAATTCAATTGAAGTAATTTCATTTCAGGGTGCTGTTATTGTGCAGACTGGCTCACTGTCACACTATCACGACTTTCTCAGACATTTGAATAGAACAGAACCATAATGTTATTACTATAATATATGTGTTTTTCTTACAATGATAAGTCAAAATGACTGTTGTGAAAAGGGGCATATTCAAAAAAACAAAAAAAAAAAGCTACCAGAGTAATAGATCTATTGGAATCTATTTGTCAAGACAGGTAACTTGATTAGTATTGTAACAAAGTATTTTACTGACTTTGATTGAATTGACTTTCTGTTAATGTTAATTAACAGCTGTATATATAAAAAGTCAATGTCAATATAGACCCAAAACTGACCCTACACTAGCAGTATTGCAAAGCTGCATACCCTGGCATCCTACAGCAGTAAAGCAACTGATAAGGCTAGCCTCAATCAGTATTCTGGAAAATTATAAAAAAAAAAAATAGGGCCAAAGTTGAAATTTGTTGGAGTTATGCTTGCAGATGAGAGAGTCGTTTCTTGCATTGGTGATTCACCTACTCCCCACATTCATTATGGATGAGGCCCTCTTGGTGCTTTCATGACAGCCGCTTTCATCCCCACAGAGACTGGAGAACTTTGAACCTCTCTCCATAGCTTTAATAGAGATAACATTAACAAAAGCATACACTTTCTTTGGATTACATGAATGCTGCTAGGGCTCTCCTGGCAGTTTACAGAACATGCCACCGTGTGTGTGTAAATGTGTGTTCAGCAGGTCTTAATTAATGGAGGCCCCGAGGATCCGTATTGCGTTATGCATGAGAGTAAAATAGACCTATGAATATATTATCCTGTANACACACACACACACACACACACACACACACACACACACACACACACACACACACACACACACACACACACACACACACACACACACCAGCTCCTTTATGGGAAAATTTATTGATGACAGAATTCAGTCTGCTGTTGAAAAATGGGCGAGCGGAGCTAAGTGCGCCTTTCCAGGGAGTGATTCCTTGAGTCTGTGGTCCTTATGTCGATGGTTGTTAACGGCTCCCTCTATTGCAAAGTCAACATCCAGCTTCAGTCTGTGAGTGAAATACCTCCGCTGTCGACGTCGTAAGTCTGTCGGGAGAGACTTGAATTATAGCTCTCTTCTGACCACCTAGAAGTTGAACGCAGAATAAGTGCTGATGTTTGTGTTACAGCTGGCCAAGTGCTGGAGATTCTTAGTTCAATCATAGCAGCAGCCTTTTGTTCATCTTCCTCCTCATCTTCTCCTTTATCGCCTTGTCTTTTGTCTTCATCCCCCTGAGGTGGTCACGGTATGGACCAACAGTAGATCTGTCTTTGTGGCAACAGCTGATGAATCCATAAAGAGATTACTACCCTACAAAACCCACCAACATATAAAAGCTCTGGTATTGATTGCACCCTGGTTGGATTCCTCTTTGTTTTCCACCCACTAGAGCATGCCTGGAATATGAAGTCATGAAAAGCTCTTTGTGCTCATGTTGTAGTGATCACTAATACATGTGTAAGATTTCCCTTTTTTCATTCACTTTAAGGTTTTCCACCCGTTCATTTTTTTCGCTTGTCATTTTGGTTCCCACTTTGATGTCTTTTCTGCGCGAACTATTACACAGACACACAATCATAAAAGATTGAAGAGTTTCAAGAGTTTAACAGGAATGATTTTCTTAGCAACAGTGGGTTGTGGCCCGCACCATTAAGTGTTTAATCTAAGATAACTTTCATTTCCTGCATAGTTAAACTCTCATTTTATACTGTAAACCAGTGTATGTAAATCTGCTGTCCATAGGAAATGTTATTCTCAGCTTTAAGCACTGTGAAGTCCTGGTGACCTGCTACCATGTATGTCTTTATGTGCAACAGGTCATCCTCAGTTGCTTTTGAGGTATGAAGATATTTACACTGTAAACACTACTGACACATAACTGAAGCTCTTGTTGTCTGGTCATCTGTGGAAATACAGACTGTTTTGACATTTTAAACCAAAAATTGAGCATTTATGCTCTTTTTTAGCCTTTGGGAAAGTGTAAATGCCTCTGGAATAGTAAATGAGCACAACAAAACTGTGTGTGGGAATTCAGCCTTAGGGCTGTAAAAATGATAAATTATCCAGTAGTTATGAATCATCTTTGCTTCTAAAAATGACTCGGACGATTAATCAAATGTCAAATGGGGAAAATTGTTTCAGATTGGTTCTTGTTCTATTGACTGGTCGACTAATTGTCTCAGCTCTAGTTTTATGTACACTACAAGTGATTGATGTTGTATTCCTGTGCTACCTTTACATTTTTTCACACTGTGGTTTTTGAAATGGCTACTGCCATGTTTTGCTATCTTTCTGTTTGGGGACATAAATAACGCATTATTATAAAAAGTATTAGTATTATAGTTAAAACAATACATGAATCAGCATGAAGATCAGATCATAAAATGCCACTTCTTATGGGAGTTAAGAAGAACTTCAAGGGTGCACAAATTTGGCTGTTCATTTTCACTTTCTAACCTCTTTTATTTGCAGTTTTCCATGATGTGATATATATTCTTAAGTGTGTTCTCTTCAAGAGGGCCTCGTTTACTGTGAGCTGTGCTGAACAGTGTCTCTTTGCAGCATGTTTATAATTTAATGATGAAAATCTTCCAATTCTGACAAAAAAATAAACTCTGGGACTTATTCAACACAAATCAGCAATAAGAAAACAAAAATGATGATTGCTTGTATTGTACTTTGTGACTGTGTTTATTTTGTCTCTGATAGACCAATGAGTCAGTACATTTTTATTAGTAAACTCTCTGCAGAAACCCCACAGAAAGGAAACTCCTTACAGCAGTGAACATTAAGAGAAGTGGAAGGTGCTTGTGCTTGACACATGCCATTAGTGTTTTCTTTTGTTATTGTTGTGTCAGCGAGGCCCCCTCAGCTGCCATCACATCACAGGTTGTCTCTGTGACACACAACCACTTTCTGACCCTTGGCCGACGGCCACCTGCTGGCTCCAATGTTTTCACTTGCTGCACTGCTATTTCTCCCACTTGGAAGGTCATTGCCTGTCATGGTATGTGTGTATGTGTATTTGTGTGTGTGTTAGTGAATGCTTCTCCAAGAATTTTGCTCTGGTCAGGGTGAAAAGTCCTTCAAATCCATCTATCTATTTCAGGTTGTCTGGATCAGGTCAGTAATACCAATGCATAGCATACAATTACTCATTTAACAAATGTGTATTACATGAACAACATTTATTCAATTGTGGGACACCAGTACTATGTTAAGGCCCATGTAATTGCCCCATAAAACTGTAATTTAAAGATGTAGTGTTGGTTTAGTGGTTTCATATATTTCAATTAGTGTATAAAATAAGAATTGTTTTGTGTTTTCTTGTGTCTTTAAATCTACATAGGGAGTGAGCCCTGTTCAATGAAGCTTACTATGTTGAATCACAATGTTTCTACAATATTTTTTTTGGTGTAACGGCCACCATAGATTTTCTATAATGCTTGGAAGAGCAAGGCAGGATGGCACCACCAGATACCACAACATCTCACATACTGGTCCTTTAAAATCCCATTGAAACAGAAGAGTGTATTTTGTGAAATTGAATTCTTGAATTCTTGTGTACAGTAATAAAGGAGGATTTAACACAACTCACATGCACCTTTCTCACCTCTGCCAACAATGTTTTGGTAATGATTTTATTTTTTCCCCCACTGACACAAACACACACCTCCCCTATCTCTTATTATTGCTCTGTCAGCTGCTACAAGCCATAAACAGTTAAGTGCGGCTTTATTGAGAGCAAAATGAGTCACCAAACATTTGAAACTGTTTTACAGGAAGAGAGAATAGAAAGAGGAATTTAGATATAAAAATACTCTTTTTGATGTTTTGACAAGAGGACACAGGATTAAAACTTAGAAAATGTAGGTTTTTATTCCACTGGAGTTTTAATATTGAATTACATGTCTTCTGAACACTCTGATTATAGTGTTAAATTAAATTACTCCATTAAAAATGATAACAATGCTACTTATTGGTCAGTTATTAGCCAGTCTCTGTTTTTAAGTAGAAACCTTCAAACCACCACTAACCGCTTTGAACTACATCACACTATCAAAGAATTCAAATTAGAGCAGCAACGATCCTATTAATTAACGTGATCCTGTCAAAGTATCAAGCAGAGAGAATATCTCATTTGCTACTCAGCATGACCTTGAAAAGCATACTTCTAATGAGCAAACCCTTTTAGTAAATAGAACCTTTGCTTGATTGCTCAACAAATTCTCTCTGCAAACATATTTATCTCTCAGTGCTTACGGGACATGGATAGTTGTAACCACCCAAAATGAGGACAGTCATAGAGAAGGATTAGGGAGTATTCATTATTAATATCTCAAAGGAGTCGCTAGGCTAATTGGCATTTTGGGGACCTTCGTTTACACAGGGAGAATCTGCTGATGCTGCATGCTCTTTTTAAACTAATCCCTGATCCATACAGCTTTGCACAGAAGGCTGCGCAGTATACTCATGTTTCTACCTCTGCTCAGTAGCTGCTCCGCTGAAGGAGTTACTTTGCTCAAGGGAACCTCAATCACAGTTTCTGAGAAATAGGAGAAGGTTACGAAACCGCCGCTTTTTCTTTATTCATTTAAAATGCAATATGTAGTTCTGTTCCTGCAAAAGTAATGTTGTGCATTAGGGTGTACTGAAGAGGTGATTCCTGACTTTAATAAGAATCCATAGTTTAAATGGTTTTAACATGCAGTCAGTCAATGTATATTTCCATGTCTGTTTAACAGCTTGTTTTCAGTGTTAGCAAACAGTAGGGTTGGCAAATGTTGTCAGCTATGTTTATAACCTCAATATAAAAGTAAAATACATGCAGCTTATCAATTCATAAACTGCAAAACAGAACAGAAGGCGCTATACTGCAATTATACTGTGATAAAAAAGGTACAAAGACCAACAACATTTAAGTAAACTCATTACTCACAGGCTCACACTGACTTATCTGACTGTTCTTCAGTATGTATATTTCATGCCCAGAAAATCAAAGCAATTAATTATTATTTCCATTTGTACATATTTCAGCTAATAATAAGTAGTAATAGTAGTAGTTTTATAATAAGTAGTTTTCAAGTTATGAGACAGAGACTCACTGCATTGACAGGTGAGCCAGAGTTAAGAGGAGAAATGTAGGCCGGCATCCAACGCTTCTGAGTCACACTCTGTTTATTACGGTCCAATCTGCCTACTTATGAATGATTCCTCCTCACATTATATCTTCTTTTAGCCAGAATCTTTCCTAAATAGGCTACAGAAGCAAGAAACAGCCAGTTCAGTTTGTCCTCATGATAGAAAAACTATGGATTTTTTTTAGGATCACTCACGCCAACAGAATAACATCTTCCTAGCAGTACACAGCTAAAGCAACAATCCACCTTCACTCTTATTCCTATTCCCTCCTCAGCTGTCCTCCCTCTCCTCTCCCCTCTCCCAGTCTCTGTGGTCTGTTTAATGAGCTCACTCTGAGCTGTGTTTAAGCTCATTAACCTTTGTGGGTGGTGAGTCCCACTGAGAGGGAAAGCCATTGATACACAGACACAGATATAGAGAGGGAAATTCTTTACACTTTACACTACAC